>VDFB02274613.1:201029-263694 GCA_007258455.2 Sequoia sempervirens
CTAGAGATAATTATTGCTTTAGGTAAGGTTGATCATGAGTCAAAATTGTACAAGTTTCATGCTTTTGATCAATCTAATTTTTCACCACACATTGCCCATGTAGATTCCTTGAGTAAGATTTGACATAAATGCTTTGGTCATGTGAACTATAGGTATCTATATTAGTTGAACAAATAGGAAATGATACTGGAGGTAATTTTTTTAGGCTATGTACTTGGAAAATATCATTAGGAATTATTTCTCAAGGGTAAGGCCCATTGTGATTCTACTTTATTGGAGTTGGTACATAGTGACCTTATGTCCTTTCCCACTCCTTTTTCAAGAGCTAGGTATTTTCTTACCTTTCTTGATGATTACTCTTGTCACACATGGGTGTACTTTCACAAGTACATGAGGGATTTCTTTGCCACTTTTAAGACATATAGGGTATTCATGGAGAAGCAATTACGTTCTTCTATTTGGTAGCTACAAATTGATAATTAGGTAAATATTTGAACTAGGATTTTCAAAACTACTACACTAAGCATGGCATCAACAATATTTGGTTCCTTATACTCCTCAGCGAAATGGTTGTTAGATTAATCATGCATTAGCTAATAATTAATTAATATTTAATTGATTATTAGGTTAATTTATTCTCATGCATTTAAGCTAAACTTAGGAATATGTTTTTTTTGTTAATTGAAGTGAGTTATTATTAGATTATTTTGTTTCATCACATAGGATGTTGACACTTTTCATGATCTAATCCCTTTATCATTTAGGTTTTCTCCTATAAAGCACTCACCCTCATTGTATTATCTAAATGAAGATCTCCTTGAAGACTCTTGAGGTTTATTCTATAAGTTTTTTTTGTTGAGGAATAGCAGTTATTGTTTTGCAGATCTCTTATGTGGAAGGTGTTTTTTTTGTTGTTTGATATTATGTCTCATGTTTATTCATAATTCTAACATGGTATCAAAGCATGGATTCCACAAATTCCTTCTCAATTTTTGATGGTTTTCTTCAACTAGGGTTACAAGGCTTCAAATCTGGAAACTCCTTTGCCTTTTTGTAAATTTTGAAGTTGGAAAATTTTTCAATGCACTTTGGTACAAAAAGGACCTCACTGTTATGTTCAGGGGGTTGATTCAATGAATTTTGATATAAAATTCTCCCTATTTTGGTGTCATAAGCTTTTGAGGTAAATTTTTTGTATAAGGGATTGTATGTAATGTCCCTTTTTTTCGAGATCTGTATCTTTGCAGTAGTTAGCCTACTATCTAGTTCTCATAGGCTAATGAGACATTTAGGGGACCCTTTGAGGGGATTTATATTTTCTATTTATAGCAAATTATACTAGGTTCTTCACGCCTACAAAGAGGTTTTGTGTCTGAGGCACTCTCAAGAGATTATTGTCAATTTTGGTCAAGATTGGGTACTTTAATTAAATACTAAAGTCAAATTAATTTAATAATGTTATATTATTAAAGCGACTTTGTAATTTGATGTTATAAAGTAACTTTAATAAAGTACTTTATAATACGACATTATAAGAGGATAAAGTAACTTTAATTTTAAGAGATTATATTTTAAGTTATTTTATGATTTCAATTTAAAAGGCACATCTTTCAAAAAGACAGATATTAAATTTAATGTGCAAAAGGTCAAAAGGCGTTACATTTTGAGAAGGCATTATTTGATATTGCATTTAAAAGTGAAATGTCAATATTAGGGCGTAGGGTTTGGAGAAGGATAAAAAGCAAAGAAGATCATTTTCTTTATCCAAGTTATTATCTGCAAATTGAAGAGAGCTTAGCAACAAGGTTTACAAGCATGGCGTTTCAAACTGTTCTAAGGATGATAACTCTCAAATAGGACAATGTCTATAGGTGTGGGAAATCACTCAAGGGCATTATGAGAGATAGTCTCACACAAGGATTATTACAGAGCTTCATCAATTCCCTAGAGATCATCATTCATGGGTTTACAAAGTTTTCAGGGTAGAGAGTAGAAGATTGTTGATACTCACAACTGCTGATCAAGCATTCCCAGATTTGATATTTATGTTGTTGATTCTGGGTATAGATTTTATGTATTTTCTAAAGCATTAATAAAATTTGGCTATTTAATTTCTTGCAACTATTTAGAAATTGGTTTATTTTCAAGGATCTATGCTTTAACCCCAGATCAAAAGCCTCGATTATTACATTGGTATCAGAGCACAGTTTTTTCCTACCAACCTAATAAAATAATTTTTAAAAATTGTTAGGGTTTGAAGAATTCATTATGAATTTGCAGGGGACCGATATTTTCTTACATTTTTCACTCTGGTCAATGAATGAGGTTTGACTTCCCTAGAAGGGTTCGATGGTATTTTGGAGGCATCATTATCCTTGATTGTTCAGCGGTGTATTCAAATGATCGCCAATCATTTTTAATATTGAGATGCATCTTATTGAAGACACAGGTAATATCATCGGATATGTTTTCAGCCACCAGGTATTCAACTTGAATTGTTTTTAGCCACAAAAGACATATGAGACAGAACAGAACAACAGTTGCTAGATGAGGAATTGAATAATTTCAAAGTGGCCGATAACAGTTGGAGTGGCATTGCATTCAAACATTATTCAACGGCTAATAATTATTGATGTCGTCCCTTTAAGCATCCATCGAAGGTAATGTTTGAGGGATCTGGAAATACATTTGGGTGCTAATGATTAATATATGCTTACCCTTTATTCTATTAGTTTCCAAGAGGAATCGCGGTTCGTGGGAATGCAATGAAGTGTATCGACTTATTTAAGGAATGGTAAATTAGAATATTAAACCATGGTCTACATATTATAAGGGAGTTGCATACCTGTGAGGCCGATAGGCAATAATACACCACTCGAGAGGCAACCAAGTAGCTGTTAACCCTTAGCGGCGGGTCCTTATTGCTACTGTGGTGTATGAAGGAGTCTAGTAACAGCTTACAAAGTAGAAAAGACAAATCTCAGTGCAGATAAAGAAAAATTACAAAAACAGCGATCAACCCTCAAAGGACAAATACAAGGGTTTTCCAGATAAGACAAAATAATTACTTGGGAGTGTGGATTTTCGTAAGGCAGCATCCATACGCAGTAAAAAGAGAGTTATTCTAGTTTGATTGTATTTGTTGGGACGTGGGAATAAGACAAAGGGTGATCATCCGGTAAAGACAAAATACATCAGCTTAAACTAAGTTGTCCCATTTAAAGGCAGCTGTAGACAGGTGTTCGAAGGAGCCAGTATCGAGGAAAGTCTACATTTATTTTATTGAGGGGTCGCTTGAGTGGTATCAATGTGGTATTCATTGAAGGTTTTAGACGTCTTACTTATTGTTGAGTGCACTTCAGACCCCTACTCATTTCCAGGTTTGGGTATCGTGTCTTTACATGCATACCAAATGTAAGCTACTACTCAAAAAAATCAGAGCATTGTAATCTTCTGTGAATTCTGAGTTGTTTTGTCTTTCCCATGAAACATATGAAGTCTGAAACTATCGTCATTTCAATCTTAAGTCTTCTGTAACTTATTCTGGGCGCTTACAGTGATATTGTAATTGATTTTTGAAGTATACATAGTTGAAATCTGATTATGAATCTGTTATTTCTGGGAGGGTCTTGGGGTGCTTTCTAAGTCTAAAATAGTAGTCTTGTTCTTGGGCTCAATAGCTTCCAGTCTGGGTTGTTTTAGATTGTCCTAAGACAACAGTATATTAATTTGAATATCAGAAATTAGTGCAAAAATGTTTCCAAATTGGCTATCAGATTT
Organism: Sequoia sempervirens; assembly: GCA_007258455.2. NCBI lineage: Eukaryota > Viridiplantae > Streptophyta > Pinopsida > Cupressales > Cupressaceae > Sequoia > Sequoia sempervirens. The sequence goes on from VDFB02274613.1 coordinate 204,810, forward strand.
AAATATGAATTCTTCATGTGTTTGCTTGTCATTAAATGTGCTTACCATGACATTAGTTTGATAAAATGCAAATCTATCAAACTAGCACAAACATAAAACTTCACACCATCTGGGAAGGGAACTTTACATATCATACGGAGAGCAAACAACATCAAAAATTTACTCAGTACAGTATCATGAAACCTGTTTGACAGAATGGCACGTTTGTCAAATTGAAAATTACAAAAAAATGTTCAAACAGGATAGGATACTCATTGATCAGTTTCAAGGAAAAAGATGACTACAGTGGATAAATCTCTAGAATTGAATTAATGCAAGAATTGTTTAATCTGATGAAGGACCCAGACTTTAAAAGGGAATATCTAAGGATGGGCGTAAAATTGAAAGTTTAGATAAGGAAGAAGAAGTCGTGGTCTGTGAAACAAGTAAAACAAGAAACCAAACATCAATTGCGGCTACATCCGAGGAGCAAATAGTCACAGAAGCAAAAATTGTAAATGAGGAAGTTGGCTCTAATGTTTGTGATGCTATGGATGAAATTGAAATTTCAGGGGCTTCTTCCATTAGAGTTGAGTACATTGGTTTTTTGGAGGTAGTAAAATTTGACTTTGATTCTTAAACAAAGGAAGAGGGGAATAATTTAATGTTATGCCAGTAGAATGGAACAAGAGAGTGCAATGAGGGAGAGACAGATGTTGGTAAAGGTAAATGTTGCATGAGTCTCCTTGTGGGGAGTCTAGAGATTGTGGTACCTTCTGAGGTGATGACTGAGCTTGATTATTTTGTGTGATTCTAACACTATTTCGTTTCTTCTACATAGAGAAAGCATGGCATCATCCAATGAAACATTTAAGTGAGATGATGATGATTTTGGTTTTGGAACTAACGCTACCATAGCTTCAAATTAGCTTGTAAGTAATGAGGTTACCATAGAAGAATACTTTTGGAAGAGTCAAATTCTTCAAGAACAATCAGCTACTTCATCAAATGAATCCACTATTGTTCATAAGTGTAGTTTGGAGAACCAACTGAAGGTTAGTGAGAAACAAATTGTAGCAGCAATAACACATTTTGATAGCTCTCACAAGTTGGTGGAAAATCACCTTTGGAAGGTTCAATGTGAGGGAAGGAAAAAGGGTTTTGAAGAGGAATACTCTTTTGTTGATTTACAGGGAATCAAATAGTTATGGAGGCAATGAAATCATTATTTAAATATGTTTTCAGATAGAGATCTTCTCCCCAAACTAGTTGTTACCTATTTGGATGCATGGAGAAGGAAAGAAGAGGAAGTTAAAAATCTTACTTCTGAGCTTGTGAAAACTATAGATTCCTTGGAGGCTGCTCAAGTAGCCCTTCAAGAAACAAGAAATCAGATTAAGGAGCTTTGTTTAGAACTGAGTTTAGCACATTCTTCATCGGCCCTTAAGGATGAGTATTCAACATGAAAAGAGATTGAACAGGTGATGGAGGAGCAAGATAGCTTTTAGGAGGAGTTTGATCTTGTCCATTATTCTAAAAATTTAGAAAACAATGATTCAAATCAGCAAGAAGATAGTTTAAAATTTGTTAATAATACATTGTTTGGGGTTGATGCTAATTTTCTTTATGATAATCCACTCTTTGAGTTGGATAATGGTGTCTTTCCTGATTCATGTATGGAGTTTGGCAGTATTCGCAGGACTTGGGATCCTATTGGGGGATCAAGAATTCCAATAGGGCTTACTGATGTGCTACACAACGTACATAATGTGTCGTGTACATACAACGTTACTTTCAACCCATTCACATTTGATTTGAATATGAGACAGAAGACACACAAGTGTGGGTTGGATCGTTGGTATGATGAGTTTCCCTTTGTGGATGAAGGAGACAAATCTTATAGGTGTTTTGAGTTGCTTCTACAAGATATGCATACTATTGGGATGCAAAATATAAGAGCAGTTTTCAAGCGGCTTGGCATTCCAAACATAGTTAGCATGGTGCAGAGGGAGTCATCGAGAGACAGGAAGGACAAATTCCAAATTTTTCCATAGGATCCAGGTGGAGTTTATTATAGTGGGTTGCTTCACCATCTTCATCTTGGTGAAGAATATATTAGAGTCGCACAACGGAGATCAATGGGTGATGAGTATGGCAAGTTTCCAGTTGGGTTGTGGGCTTTGGGATCTTCAGATGCTTGGTAGTATGCTTCTTCTGTATACAGTGATTGACAAGGTTGCCAAGTTTAGTTCTACTTTTCTCCAGTGGTTGTAGTGGAGCTCAGTAGAGCATTGTAATGATTGGTTTGGGATCTTGATATTCAAGATGGGCCTAGTTGTTCAGGTGAGGATTGCTTGGAGACAATCAATCTTGGGGAGGGCGGACTGTAATGTCCCCTTTTTTTTGGGTTAGTATCTTTGTAGTGGTTTACTATCTAGTTCCCATAGGCTAATGAGACATTTAGGGGACCCTTTGAGGGATTCAGGGTCTTCATTAGGCTTGCATATTCGTTCTTGCATATTCAGCTCAATGATCTAGTTGGTTGGTAGGCCTTTCGAAGGCATTTTAGGGCTTATCATTTATATTTTCTATTTGTAGCAAGTTATAGTAGGTTCAGTCGTTTCACGCCTACAGAGAGGTTTTGTGTCAAAGGAACTCTCAGGGGTTTATTGTCAATTTTGGTCAAGAGTGGGCACTTTAATTAAATTACTAAAGTTGAATTACTTTAATAATGTCATATTATTAAAGTGACTTTGTAATTTAATGTTATAAAGTAACTTTAATAAAGTACTTTATAATATGGTGTTATAAGGGGATAAAGTAACTTTAATTTTAAAATATTATATTTTAAGTTACTTTATGATTTCAATTTAAAAGGCACATATTTTGAAAAAGAAAATATTAAATTTAATGTGCAAAAGGCTAAAAGGGCATTGGATTTTGAGAAGGCATTATTTGATATTGCATTGAAAAGTGAAATGCCAAGATTAGGGCGTAGGGTTTGGAGAAGGATAAAAAGAAAATAAGTTTTTTTTTTGTTATCCAAATTATTTGTAAAATTGAAGAGAGCTAAGCAACAGGGTTTGCAGGCATGGTGTTTCAAGTTGTTCTAAGGATGATAACCCTCAAATAGGACACTGTCTACAAGTGTGGAAGATCACCCAAGGGCATTCTGAGAGGGTCTCACATAGAGATGATTAGAAAGCTTCATTAGTTCCCTAGAGATCATCATTCAGGGGTTTACAGAGTTTTCAAGGTAGAGGGTTGAAGATTGTTTATACTCACAATTGTTGATCAAGCATTCCTAAATCTGAGATTTATACTGTTGATTTCGAGTATGGATTTTATGTATTTCTTGAAGTATTAATAAAATCTGGTTATTTAATTTCTTACAAATTGTTTGGAAATTGGTTTATTTGTAAAAATCTATGTTTTGTATTTCTTGGTTAAACCCCAAATTAGAGGAGGTTATTACACTGTATCGTCCTACTATGCATATCGTCCTACTATGCACAAAATTCAAAAATAAATAAAAAAAAGCACTTTATTAGTGCTCATTGCCAAATATATCATTGTTCGACGACCTTCCAAACTTCCAATTAAATTCAACCAGTGACTGAGGGTTTAAGACTGCCTTAAAACCTCTTTCTCCACGTCACAAAAAAAAAAAATCAACCCTTTATGCCTTTTTTGGTTGCAGTGATTCTCAAAATATCCTAGATTCTTGAAAGCACATACTAGCAAAGTTGGTGGAATATTTTGATGACTAGTTTTTATCAACGTTCAAATTTTTCAGTGAAGGGGAATATTCCCCAGAATATTTTGTTGATGTTAGTAGTACGGTCGCAGGGCAGGGCACCCTTCAAGCCCCCTTTGGCCCTTAAAGAGCTATTTTTTTCTTTTATACATGTGAATGATAGCTCTAAACCTGCACAAACACGAACAAACAACACAATGTTAGTCAATTATGCCAATCTAAGCTATCATTCCTCATGAGATTCATTTGAAACATAATGAACAAGAAATAAAGCAAAGAAACCAAGTGAAATCTATTGAAAACTAAGTAATCTTATCCAAAACATTCAAACCCTCAATCCCATGGGGTAATTGGTGCTATTTTGATATGGAAAATAGCCCTTTCCTAATGCCTAGTCATGCTTGATGATGAACTTTGATGAAGATTGATGCTTAATGAAATTTCTCCATAACCTAGCTATGAAATGATGAAAAACTATGAAAGTGGATGACAATGGATGAACTTTGCTCAAAAACCTGTAGATAATGACTTTGCTTCAAGTTGTGGATCCTAAATTAGTAAAAGAGTCTTCTATTTATAGAAGAGAAGGATGGAGGAATGCAAAACATGGAGGATGTGGGATTAAACATGAGCCAATAGCAAAATGCCACTTGTCAACATGCTAGTGGAGAGGATTGGAGCACATTTTGATGAATGTGCAAATAAATACAATTAGGTGGAATTTGAATTTGGAGAAGTGACATATCGAAGGGAGATGAAAGAAGAGTTAATGCCACTTGGCTCAAGAAAAAAGGACATGTAAGAGGCCTTTAATGCCTTCTTGGATGGACAAGTCCTTTTAGGAGGGAGATTTCAAATTTGAAGAATATTCCAACTTGATGCCCTTTTGAATGAAAATAGGAGAATCTATAAATCAATTAAATTGATTTACTTGTGCAAGTTGCAAAATCTAGAGGATTTGATAGATTAGTGTTAGTGTTAATCATGATTTGATTAACTTTGATGGAGATTAGTTTATTTGACACTTTGACTTAGATTTTGGATTTATTTAAATCAAAATGAGAGGAATTTGAGATATTAGTGATTTAATTAAATAAATTTGATCTATTCAATTAATTGAAGAACTTTAGGAGTTAATCAAAATAAAATTGATTTATTTGATTGAAGAGATGACTTTAGGATTTAATTAAACAAAAGTTGATTTATTTAATTAAAGGGAGAATGTGATGATTTAATAAAATAAAGTTAATTTATTTAATTAAAAGAGGACATTAGGATTAATTAAACAAAATGATTTATTTAATTAATAAAAGATAATGATTTAATCAAATAAAGTGGATTTATTTAATTAAAAGATGAAATATGATGAATTTAATCAAATAAAGATTATTTGATTAAATGGTTAGTAGAGGGATGATTAGGCAGAATTGGTGTTAGTAAACCAGGATCAAGTGCACAAGATCAATCAATATATTTTACGTGTCTACATATTTTCCCCTCTTTAAAGCAATGTACCTTTGTGATTGGTTCAATGAATAAACTTGCCGATATCAAAATTCAAAATTTTATGATTTTTTAGATGTCCCACTGTTGCCATAGCAAAAGAATTATGCTGGTATATTTCCCCCTTGAAAGATCAAACGAAAAATTTGAATTTTTGGGTGATCTCGCGAAAAAAAAAAGAGGACAAGCTGCCTGACAGGTCCAGAAAGGCTCCAGGATGCCAAAAACATGCCAAAACATAGAAAAAGGATGCAAAACAAGCCTCGGTTGGGGAAAAAATGAGGTTGGGGCATAAAACCCTAGTTTGACGACTAAAACGAGTCAAAAAATACTAATTTTCGTGCTTAAATAGCCTTCGAGGGGTCACTTTCAATTCATTTGCACACTCAGCCTTTATATTTTTCATCATTTTGAGCTCTGACCTTCGTGCAAGATGGTGCAAAGAGTGCTTCCCTGACACATTTATGAGCAAGTTCAAGTCTACTAGAGGCTTCCAAGGGCAGGACCACTGATATGTTATCCTAACCCAACCTTTGATTTTGATTTTTGTGCGCATTTATTAGGTTTTGAAAGTCAAACTTGTCTAGCGTTGTTGTTTAGTGATGTTGAAAGGGTTAAATTGGCGACATTAGGTCTCAAACCACACCGCTATTGCAACCTGTGACATCACATTGCAGTTTAGGATTTAGGGGAAAAAATCCAAAGGTCAACGCATATGCAAATGGCACCGTCGTGCTCTAGTTAGGTCATTAGAGTTTTTTGCTCAAACAGGTCTGCAATCAAACAGCAACGTCACAACGCTGTTTGCAGTTTGGGGGTTTCCAGCGACGTAGTTTGAAGTTTTCAAACAACTCCTTTGTTGATAGCAATGCCTTTGTTGTTTTAGTTGCAAAAACTTCAAATGGGATCCAGTCTTTTTACAAAAGCTAATGCTTTGGCTTTTTATGGGTGCAGGAGGACAGAGAGCCTATGTATTCATGCAAGCACCAATCCTTGGTGCTTTGCAGATTGACCAGATTACATGAGTTTCTATTGGAGCACCTTGGAGCGATTGGTCTATGGTACGTTGCATATACTCCTGCTATCAAGACTCACTTAGCTATGATGACCACGTTAGCCAACTAATGGCACAGTGAGACGTCATCATTTCATCTTCCCACCGGTGAGGCAATCGTCACATTGGAGGATGTCTAGCAGATTTTACAATTGCCCATCCATGGTGAGAGAGTTATATATGACATGGACACCAATACTAATGCCTACTATGATATCATGGGGATAGATGAGATTGTTTTCACCGAGGGTCAAATCGATCTCGAGTACTATAGAGGTCAAGTCGAGACTTTTCGACTAATTATGGCAGCCATTATTTCAGGACTTGTAGCTCCAGATCGGCAAGGGTAGTATTTCGGTCAAGGATGGGGTCTGGCTTGGGAGCAGATGCTCTTCAAGAAGTGTTGCTTTACTTAAGGCCCAGTGATGCTGGCCTCACTATATCATGATTTGGACGAGTTTGTGTATTGCGACAACAAAGCTATTGGCATTGAGGTCACACCTCTTCACATCTAGGCTTGGGAGCACATAGTCCTACTTTGACTGAAAGTCACAGTGGTCGACGTTGAGCCTGACGACCCAAAATTTTGGCAGTAAAAGGGTGGTCTCACATTCACGCATATAGGATAGCTTGGCATTCCTCATTAGCAAGGGTTATTGATGAGATGAATGTACCTGGCTACAAATGCCCACATGGTATCACAATGTTTAGCAGCCATTTTATGCGAGGTAGTATCACCTCATGTTGGGATGTGAGCACACTATGATTGAGCGCTACTTGCCTGATTGAGTAGCCGGACAATTTGGAGATGTGCAAGACCGACTAGATGATCAGTACATGGCCATTTTTGTGAGGACTACCAGAGAGATGACATGGGGTTAGATGGTCCCACCAGAGGATGCAGTCAATTCATTCAAACAGTTGGTAGCTAGGCCATGGGCCTATGATCAGGGATAGGCAGATCTGGGGACCACATAGGCTTATGATGATTGGTTTAGGCCTCCCATCATATTGACAGTTCCAGGTATAGTACTCTCACAACAGAGACCTAGAGGCTGGACAGTAGGGCAGGGGCAAGGACAAGGAGGCGGAGATGAAGGCGGAGGAGACAAAGATGAAGACAGAGGCGGAGGACCACCTCCACATCAACCAAATCAACATCAAGATCAGAGGGAACCAAGAGACCAGTAGAGGGATGCTCCCAAAGATCAACAACTGCCATAGAGGGATTAGCAGCCACCGCAGAGAGATCAGCAGCCACTACCACCACCTCTGCCACCTCAGCCTGATCAGAGAGATATTCTAATTCAACAGCTTCAAGCTTAGGAGCAGACATTGATAGTAGAGAGGGACTAGGCCAGGTAGTAGGTCTAGACCCTTACAGCAGAGAGTGATCAAGAGAGACAACAGCAACAAATGACAGAGTTGCAGCTGGCATAGGAGACTGGTAGATGTCAATAGTTGGAGAGCATATAGTGTAGGACAGTCCTTGCGTGGATGTACCACGATGCTGTACAGGAGGCTGAGTACTACAAGGTACATTATCGGTAGGTAGTTCCTTTAGTGGCTCGAGTGCTGGAGTTTTCTCAGTAGATAGGGTATAGGTAGGACCAGCTAGAGAGGTAGATTGGTGAAGGGAGCAACCACCAGGGCTAGCTTACACATTTTTTATTAGTGACACTTGATTGTTTGAGATCCACGGGATCCATTTTTTATAGCCCTGTGAGCATTGTATATATTTGATTGATACACATACATGATCCAAATTTTGTACCATGACACTTACATTATTTTGATATATATGATATGATCGATTCGTTATATGATGTGTCCTATTTTACTTATGCATTATGGATGGATGTATTTAATTTTCTATATGCGATGTAATTCTATATGATGTGATATGATGTATGATTATGCTTATGGATGGATGGATGCATTTCTTTTTCAGTATTTTTTCTATGCATTTTTTCATGATGATGATGTATGGATGATATGAATGCAATGTTATGATATGCAAATGATTTTAATATGCTTAGACTAACATATCTATATTATGCACCTAATGGATGATGATGTATGTTTTGATCATGAGATGTATGAAATGTTATGACATATTCCTTTCTTTTTTTCAGTATCCTTTTCATGTATGATATGATGATGCCATGATGATGCTTATATGGATGCATATGATAATGGTTATATAATGATTTTTTTGTGTTTATGCAATGGATGCAAATGTATGGTTTATGAGATGCTTAGAATAACCAATCTATATTATGTAATGATGGAAATACAATGCATGTGAGATGATCAATGTTTTCTATATGATATGATATGGAGCACGCTGACAGTTTGTGGATGCAGGATGGATGCATTAGTGATGTTTTTGATTAATTATCATGGTACCATGTTAGCGCAGAGAGAATAAAGAAGAAATGAGATGAAGACGAGAGGATCCAACAAGTCCATGATCTACGAGACTTTATTAGAGATGATGATGATGATGATGATTTTCTTATCAAGAATTAGGATTTTAAAAGGGCTACTTACCTTATGTTTGATAACACACATAGGCACGATGCATCGAGGTATAAAGAACTAGGATGGCATTGTACCTAGTGTAATGGACTTTGACTTGACAATCAAACCAGAGTACTCATGTTCATACCTAACATCTGAAACCTCATTTAAAATACAATTCAGATATCTCAAGCATTTCAGACCAAAACATAGAAAGGAAAGCCTTCCTATGTGGTCAACAAGACACTAAAACATCCTCCCTACAAACCAAACAAAGTAGGCATGACCAAGGTTATATTACAAGAACATCCAACAAGCACAATAGATAAAAAGATAATGATCATTTCCCCATTCCTTTCTCTCTAAATATCTTTGTTTGGACATCATTGAGAGGTCATTGGACTAAGCGCAAATAAGATAAGTCAAAAGACAAAGACCAAGTAAACAAACAAGCTAATGTTCTTCATACCTCTAGCCAAGACTAAACTACGGTGATGCCTGATGTTGATGTCCATTGTAGGAAGGATGCATCCTATGAAATGATGTTATCAGATGATTTGGGACAAATTGGATGATGGGCTATTAATACCAAGAGTTGACCAACTTGTTTACATATTGACCTAGACTTGAGACTTTTGACATTTTAGTTTTCACTTGTGAACTGCTAGACTTGTTTCTGACTATTTCACCGAAGGTTGGGGATGACGATGATTTATTATGAGTGGATGTTTATTGCGGGTGATCGTGAGATGGGATAGATGGATTGTTTTGGTTTTTTGAATGTTTTTGGATTTTAAGATGTTTTGAGGTTGCTTTTGGTATTTTTGAGATGTTTTACAAATGTTTTGATTTTCAAATTTTCCAATGTTTTTGTGTTTTCTGAGATTTTGACCAAGACACTAACCTAAAGACCTATCATGGAGGCCTCGGGGGCCGATCAAAGATTAGCTTTTCCTACATTATGCACGCAGAGACCATGTAGTTCGACTAACATAGACTCGATTATTGATGAGATATGAACAAATAGATTGTCAATTTATTATGACAAACTCATAAAGGACTGACCTAAGTGTCTCGGGGAATGATCAAAGATCAACCTTTCCTACGTTTAGAGCTTAGAGACCTGTTGTTCAACAAGACGATTCTATTTTTTGACTTTTTCTGACCTTTTGACCTATTTTTGGTTTTTTGATATGATTTAGATTTTTTTGGATTTTTTTATTTTATGAATGTTTTTGGATTTTTTGATGTTTTGAATGTTTTTGGATTTTTTTATTTTTTGAATGTTTTTGGATTTTCTGATTTTTTTATATTTTTGGATTTTCTAATTTTAAGACTTCAAGAATATACACGAATATGATCTAATGCAAGAACATGCCCCTAGCGTGGTGCACTAGACTACTCTGATATAGGCAAGACAAACTGACCTTGGGAATGGGTCGAGTAGTACTAGGAGGGATCATGATACGAACACAGGACCAAGCTATGATGTGGACGGGGATGAGTGATGAATGAAAGCGTGATGGATGGATGATGCAGAACAAGTCACGGAGATCATGGTGGATGGAAAGTGCTTATTTACACAAGGCACCTGTTTGCCAAGTTTTCACCATGGTACTTTCCCAAAGTGCCACCGAAGTGGTTTTCACTAGAGGATGATTTTTTTCTTTACTATTTTCAATCCTTTTTCTGATTTTTTGGGATTTTTATTTTTTTTGGATTTATACCTTGCATGACTAAGCATAAATTTTTTGAGATGGGAGTTGTTCATGGGATCCTGCAAAGGCTTCCCTTCTGGTGTTGATAGCTGATATGCCTCCAACTTGTAGATTGCTATGATGATGAAGGGTCCCAACCAATTGGGTTCAAAATTTCCCTTGCTATCTAGATTTGGTACATTTTTATGATTTTCCTTCAACACAAGCTCTCCAACTTGAAAGGTCTGACTCCTGATCTTCTTGTTGTAGCTTCTCTTGAGATGGTTTTGGTAGACTTGCAAATGGTTTAAGGCATCCACACGTCGTTGATCCAGTAGTTCAATCTCATTTAACCTTGATACCTGATATTCTTCATCAGTGATGAGATTCTGCAATGATATTCTCAGGGATGGGAGCTCGATCTCAATGGGTAGGATGGCTTCTGATTTGTAGATCAGGGAAAAAGGGGTTGCACTTGTTGTTGTGTGGATGCTTGTTCGGTAGGCCCATAAGGTGGGATTCAATTGCAAGTGCCAGTCATGACCAACATCATTGACCATCTTCTTGAGGATTTCTAAGATGGTCATATTGGTAGCTTCTGCTTGGCCATTTCCTTGAGGGTAGTACAGAGTGGAAAAGAAATGTTGTATTTTGAGCTTTTGGCATAGGACTTGAACATCCTGGTTTTTGAAAGGTGTCTTGTTATTTGAGATAATGGTTTTTTGGAACATCGTAGTGGAAAATTAGGTAATTCAGGATGAACTTGGATATCTACTTTCCCATGATATAGGTCATGGGAATGGCCTCTACCCACTTCATGAAGTATTCAGTGGTGGTGATGATGAACTTATTTCCACTGGATGAGGTGGGGGTGATTTTACCAACAAGATCGAGCCCCCATTGTGAAAAGGGCCAAGGTGTAATGATTGGGTGGAGCTCCTGAGTTGGGGCATGGATAAGATCCCCATGTTGTTGACACTGCAAACACCTTCAGACATAGTCGTGAGCTTCCCTTTCCATTGTAGGCCAATAGTACCCATTCCTCAACAATTTCTTAGCCAAGGTCATACCACTTGAATTTGAACCACAAATGTCATTATGTACCTTGGTTAAAGTAGTCAAAGCTTCCTCAGTGTTTAGACATAGTAACAGGGTTCCTTCAATGCTCCTACGGTATAGGGTATCTCCTGAGATAACAAAACGGGGTGACTTTTTGACAAATGTTCTTTTAAGGTTTGGGGTTATATCAATGGGGAGGACTCCTATTCTCAAGTAGGTGTATATATCATGATACCAAGGATCATCAGGACCAACGATTTCACACACGAATTCAGACTTTGGTACCTCGAATGCTGGCATGAGAAGCTACTCTACAAGGAATTCTTGCTTTGGGACGTTGTGTGGGACATCCAGTAGCAATCCAATTGTTTCCATGGCATTTGTTGCTCTGTTATTTGCTCTTGGTAGCTACTCCAATATGATATCAATGAAGGACTCTTTGAGGCTTTCCACCAGTTTCTTGTATGGAGTCAACTTGTCATCCTTGGTTTGATACTCATCATTGACCTAGTTGATGATAAGTTGTGAATCTCCATAGACTTTGAGTGCCATGATCTACCATTGTACTACAATTCTTAGCCCTATGACAAGAGCCTCATATTCTACAATGTTATTTGTGCACGGAAAAGATAGCTTGTATGATTTAGGTATGCAATCTCCTTGTGGTGTAATGAAGAAGACTCCAGCTCCTAACTTGTGTTGTGTGTAAGATCCATCAAAGTACATTTTCCAATGATCTTCCACACTTATGTTAAAGATTGACTCATTAGGGAATTTTGATACAAGTGGATTCTCTGAGTATATCGGTGCTTCTACCAGTTGATCTGTAATTTCTTTTCCTTTAATGGACTTTTGTTCTACATACTCAATGTCATATTTTGTCAAGATCATAACCCATTTAGCTATTCACCCTATGACTGTTGCTTTGGAAAGCAGGTACTTGAGAGGATCTATTTTGGTGATGAGTTTGATCTGGTGTGCTGGCATATAATGTCTGAATTTATGAGCTGCGAACATGAATTCTAAGCAATATTTCTCAATGGATGTGTAATTCAACTCATGTCCAGTCATGGTCCTGCTGATGTAGTAAATAGCTCTCTCTTTCCCGTTTTCATCATGTTGTGCCAAGAGAGCGCCAAGGGGTGTTGTTGTTGTCGATATATATAGGATATGTTAGTGTAATTAAATTAATTATTACACTAGCATAAGTTAACTTAGGTCTTGCATTTAATTAATTAAGTCCTAGGTTGCATTATTAGATAAATCATTTAATAAATAGGGAAATATTCCCTTCCTTGTTTGGTGGGATAAGATTCCTTCTAGAAGATGAGTTGTCCTTCTAGAACTTATCTCAACATTTAATAATTATCTAGATAGGGTTCACATGTTGTCACATGTTGTTAGATCATGACACATGGCAACATCTCATGCATCTTAGGTTTGTATTCTTGCCTATATAATCAGGCATCTTGTTCATTTGTAATATATCTAATATCAATATATTATCAATAGAATCTTTAATCAGCATTCCATTGTTGCAACACTTCTCTTTGTGGTTGATCATCTTTCTTGGCTCAAAGGTCCTCCATCAAAGACTGCAACTTCAAGGACTGTGCATCCATAATCTCTACAGGATCAAGGGTTTACCTAAAATTGGTGGATGAGAACTGGAGGTATGAGAAAATACTCCCTGATCTTATTGAAAGCATGGTCACATTTCTCGTCCCACTTGTATGCTACCCCCTTGTGGAGTAGATGAGAATATGGGATAGCCTTGTCTTCTAGTTGTACTATGAATCAGTGGATGGATTGGAGTCTTCCTTGCAAACCTCTAACCTGCTTCAATGTTTTCGATGCCTCCATTTTGAGAATTGTCTTGACCTTGGCGAGGTCTATCTCAATTCCCCTCATAGATACAATTTATCCTAGTAACTTTCCTGATTGTACCCTGAAGACACACTTCTTTGGATTGAGTCTGACCTTGTATTCCTCTAGCCTATTGAAGATGGAGCTCAACACTGCTATGTGATCTCGACATTTCTTTGACTTGGCCAATATGTCATCCATGTAATCCTCCACAGTTTTGTGAATCATATCATGAAAGATTAGTGTCATGGCCCTTTGGTAGGTAGCTCCTACGTTTTTCAACCCAATGGCATCATATTCCAGCAATACCTCCCCCATGGACAAGTGAAAGTTTTTTTGTGTTGATATTCCTTAGCTATCATGATCTAATTGTACCCTAAGAATCCATCCATTAGTGATAGCATTTCATGTCCTACTGTCATATCCATAATCATATCAATGTTTGGGAGAGGAAAGTCATTCTTGGGACATGCTTTGTTTAAATCTTTGAAGTCAGTGCAGATGTGAATTCCCCCAGTGGGCTTTGAAACAGGTACAAGATTTGAGACCCACTCAAGATAATCAATCGGTCGTATGAACCCAACATCTAAGAGCTTTTGTAATTCCATCTTGACCAATAATGCTATTTGTGGGTGCATTTTCCTCAACTTTTGTCTTACTGGCTCTGCTTCGGGGTATACAACTAGGTGGTGAACCACAACTTCTAGATCAAGCCCAAGCATGTCAGCATAGGTCCGTGAAAATTTCACCTTCCTTTCCCTTAAGAAATCAGCCAAGAGTTCTTGTTCTTCTATCAAAAGAGATTCTACATAGAATGTTATGTGTGGCATTTCTTCTAATCCTAGGTTGACCAGATTTCACTTTTCTGCTAAAACTACTGACTTCTCTTGATGAATAGCACTAAGGGGAAGGTTGAATCCTTCATCCTTTGGCACCTTAGAGGGGTTTTCACCATCGAATGCATCCTTTATTTTTACTATTTTAGGGTCTAAAAGTGCCACAGTATGGTTTTCACTCAAAGACCTAGAGATTATTCTCAAATTTTCACTTTTGCGACTAAAGGATTCAATTGTTTCACCATAATAGGCATGTGTGTCAAGCTCAATGTCAAATCTAGCTTTGTGATCTCCATATTGTAGTATGGTATTGTATCTCGTAATCCCATGAATTCCGAGAGCGCCTCATCATTTTCGAATGTCTCCAAAATTGGTGGTCCTCATTGGTCGTAATCAATGAGTTGGGGATAGACTAAGTTTAGCTCATGGGTTTGGTTGTTTGACTCAAAAGATAGGGTGCTAATCATGAGACGGGAGGAATCTTTGAATAGCATGGGTAGGTTGGTTATGGGATTTTCATCATCACTACTGTACACATCAGTTATGTCAAAGGTAAAGTTATCTATGACTCGACCTGTGGATATTGGTAATTGAAGGGCGACTGTTGATAAATGAGTGGGAGTTTTGACTGTTTTAACTGGGGTACCTCTTCCAAGCATGGTTACCTTTAGAGGAGTACATCCAAGGCCAATATTTCTCATACGCTTCTCAGGAATGAGTGGTATTAGAATACTATTTTCATTCTATCCAAGTTTCTTGTTTCTATTATAGCCCATACCAAGCATATTTGTAGTCCTTTGTTGCTATCATCCATGGGAAGATCAGGCACGAGCCTTTCATCTTGGTACAACAAGCTTGATATGTCTTTTTCATCTACCACTTCTCAACTTAGGTCTCCCCAACATTTGAATCTGGAGGGGTCTGCTTTGAAGGTTTGGGATGATGTTTCAATCAGTTGGGGCTGCCCATGAGACCTAGGAGATTGAGGTAACTCTCCTATTATGAAAGCACTTTTCTTCATTTTGTAATCCCCACACCCATTGTCTTGGAAAATGACTTTGATTTGAGAGATATCAGGGATGGTGGGTGTCTTTGTCTCATAAGTGGAGGCTAAAGTAGTTGGGTCTACATATGGGGTTGAAGGGCCTTCATCATTCTTTGGGACTTGGGGGATTTTGTAGTACTTTGCTTCCAAATTTTTGCAGTAATAAATGGGCTCAGGATCACCATGGACCATGACCTCTTGGTTTTGATATGGGAATTTGATGCACTAATGGAAAGTAGATGCAACTGCTTGCATCCCATGGATCCACGAATGCCCCAGGAGAATATTATAAGGTAAATTGAGGTCAAGGACCTAGCATGTGGTTTCCATGATGGTCAGTCCTACTTGAATAGGGAGCTAAATAGTGCCTTGAGACACTCTCTCCTAGTCATCATATGCTCTGATTGTTATACCTTTACCCTTTTCAATGGCATCCTCAGAGAATCCTAGATTTTGTATTAACTTGAGAGAATAGATATTTAGACCTGCACCCCCATCCACCAAGACCCTTTTAACTTTGTTTTTATGGACCAAGACCTCAAGATGGAGTGTGCAGTCATGAGATGGTTGAGTGGGGAAGTCTTGATCAAAAAATGTTAGGAGATGCGGGGTGGTGAGGTGTTCGACCATAGCTTGGAACTAGTCGGTATCAAGATCTGTAGAGATGGTGGATGAAGCCAATCCTTCCTCTAGAATCTTTCTATGTGCGGATGATATCTTCAGTAACTCCATGATGGAGATTTGAGCGGGGTTTCTTTTCAGTTGGTCTAAGACATTGTAGCCATTAGGAACATATTTTAGATTTGAGGTGGATGCCCTAGGTGGTTTCGATGACCCGACAATGGTAACTTTTCTGCCACATGTGATGACCCCACAATTAGCTTTAGCTCCCTTGATGCTAACAACAATGACCCATTCATCTAGGGATGCAACAACATGATCATACACATGGTTTACATTACCATACTTTGTCTTTCCATGGTTGTTCCCTTTGTTATGATCGGACATTAGATTCACGTATATTTTAAGGTCTTGATTTCTGGCTGGTTATTCAATGTTTATGATCTTGTCATCGATAAGGTCTTGGATTATATTTTTCAGCCTCATGCAATTGGTCATTGTGTGTCCCTTGATTTTATGGAAATCACAAAGGTGATTCTCATTGTACCATGGTGTTTTCACTTGGGGCTCTTGATAATGCTCATAAGTGGGGATTTTGATGAGATTCTAGTTTACTAACTTCTTCATGACATATTCGATTGATTCCCCAAGGGTTGTGTACTTTCGCTTGGGGGGATACTTGTTTCATGGGGGTGGTCCCCCTTGATTATTCAGATTGTTAACTTGATTATTAGGTGGTTGTTGTGATACCATGTTGGCTTGTGTGTTGTTTTGATTGTTGCCTTGTGGCTATTGATATGATTAAGTGTTTTGTTTTGGAGCACTGATTATGACCTTGGCATCAACCACACCATCATTAGTGACATTTTTTTCTTCACCCATGTGCGAGGTTTTTCATTATAACTGGTGGAAGGGTGGTTATCTTGATATTATTGATATGTGGGTGTTCCCCCTTGTGCAATAAGGGCTCTTTCGATGTTGAGCGCCTTGGGGATCAAATGGTCGTATGTGGTGATACATTGCATCTTTAGATGGAAGGACAAGGTTTTCTCGAGATTGGAAATGATGGTGAAAAATTGTTGTTCCTCTGGCATGGCACACTTGCTTCTATTGGCCTTAGATCGCCATCGTTGCAAGAAGGATGCAAACAATTCACCTTTAGCTTGTTTGAGCATAGATAGTTCCTCTAGACTAACATTGATGTCAATGTTGAATGCGTAGTTTTTTTATGAGTGTGTCTACAATCTATTGGAAGTTTTTTATTCTAGGAGGAAGGCGAGAGAACCATTCCATGGAGATCCCAACCAAACTTTGAGGGAATAGTTGCATTAGATATGTGTCATCGTATGCAACTTCCATGCAATGTACCTGGAATTCCCTGATGTGATCTTCAGGGTTTCCCGTCCCATAATATTTATCAAATTTAGGGATTTCAAACCCCTTGGGGAATGGTACCATTGTAGGGCTCCTGTTGAATGGATAGGGACACAAATTGCTTGGTGTTTTCGTTGTTTTCCCATATTGGAGATCTAGTACTTGTTGCGAGAGCAATTTGATTTGTGTCGTCATGTCATTTTGCGGGTCAAGAGGTGGGGTGAATATGTTTTGAGATGGTTTGATCATTTGAGTGATGGGTGGAGTGTTGGGTATGTTGGTGGGAGTTTTTTACAAGCTCTATTGTGTGATCAAGGCTTGTTGATATTCTTGAAATTTTTTTTTTGCGAACAACGCTTGTTATTGGTCTTGTTGTTGTTGTGCCAACAATGCTTGTTATTGGTCTTGCTATTGTTGTGCCAATTGTTTCCTCTTTTTCACCTATAGTTAAATAAGGCAAGATGATCAATGTTAGATCTTTAGGGGCCAATGGAGCATTCGCCCTAGGGCCAAAGTCATTAATCTAATGTCAAGTCACAGGGAACTCAGTGAAGAAGCCTACCAAAATTAGGTTTGGCATGAAAACCTACTAAGGATAGAGTCGCCAAGACCCTGAGAGTGTCACAGCGAGTGTATTTCATTACTCAGGGCTCTATCGGAAATACAAGGTCATTGTTTCGGTGACTAAGAATCTCCAGCGTCACCAAAGGATTTTGGGCTCGATAGGAGGTCTTGGCGAGGTCGAAAGGTCTCACTAAATGATGGCCAAAGGATACGCATATTGGTGGGAGCTTTTATTGTTGGGGAGATGTCTTGGCAAGTACTAAGTGTCTCGCTGACAGAGCACAAAAGGAACCCCTCGACGTAACTAAGGGCAGCATCGGCAAAGGATATCACCTTCGGTAGGATGTCTTGTCGAAGGATAGGTGTCACGTCGAGGAGATCAAATAAGGTAGCATCGGTGTGAGTCTCACCAAACATAGAGGTTTTGGCATAACATTTCAGGCTCGACTGGAGGTCTTTGCGAAGATGAAAGTCTTGCCGAAGGGAAAGACGGACCTCAATAAAGAAGATCATGGTAGGGTTCCCACTGAAAACAAGGAACCTCGGTGTAACTATGGGGACTTCGCTAGAATGTCTTGCCGACATTTAGTGTCTCGTTGAAGGGTCAAAAGAACTCAGAAAGATGTAGGAGTTTGGCATGAGTCTCAGCGAAGGAAAATGAATGGAGCTCAGTATAGAGTCTTGGTGAATAGAGACGGTCTTGCCGACCACAAAGAGACCCCACCAAAGCATGAAGGGCTTGCCAACTGATGATGTCACCCAGAGGTCATGCTGACAGTAGGAAGTCTTGGCAGCATACAAGGTGTTGTCAGAAAGAGTCTTGTCGAATGATGAAATCTTCAGAATAAAGGAGTTCGCCAAAGGAAATGGAGTCTACAAGAGGTCTTGGTGACGATAACGGGTCTTGGCAACAGGCACAAGTTTTGGCAAGAATTTTCCTTCAGCGTATGTCTTTCCAAAAGATGAAGGAACCACCAAGGATGGAGGAAAGGCCTCACCAAGACTTGAGGCTTTCGCAGTAGTGTCTCGACGACCGGCAAGGGTTACGCTGATAGTATTTCAATGGGGGTGTCTTTGGCATAGCAAAATGAGTTTTGGAAGACCTCTTCCCGACTGGTGGGAGTCTCAACGAAGGAAAAGAGGAGCTCAGACAAAATGAAGATGGGGTCAGCAAGATGTCTCGCCGACCAAGCAAGCTTTCTCTGAGCTCAAAGCAAGCTTTCAACAGAACAAGGAGACTTAGATATGGGGTCTCGGTGAATGGAGTGGGTCTTGGTGATGAAAGCGGATGCCGATATGATAGAAGAGGAATCGGTATGATCATTAGGGCTCACTAAGAGCTCTCAGCAATAGCTCCATGTCTTGACGACGCTTGCGAGAAGATTTAACCACATCAGGGAGACACAATTAGTGTCTCACTGATATGCGGTTCAACAGGAGATTTTTGACTACCCAAATGATCTGTGTGGAGTTCACTCAGCCAGTTAGAGAGATTTGAGGGTCAACTGTGGTAGTCCAAAGAGCATCGACAAGATGAAGGGTGACGTGTATCTATTGCAGGCTCAGAGCATTCATGGTGCAACCGAAGTAGCTCAACTGCACACGATGGATCGAATAAATGTAGTAGCTGAAGAATATCTGAAAGGGCTTCTAGGAGTGGTTCTTCACACCAACACCAACAACAAGGACATGCAGGATCTTCAGCATTAACTTAGAAAAAGATCTAGGGGAAAATCCTATCCCGAATCAGGATATTTTTTGTAAGCCCTAAGGGGCCGACGTATAGTCTGTCTATAAGGCATTTTTTGTCTTTTTGTAAAGGGTTCTGAGGACACACCTTGAAGAGTTAGTGATTTTTCAATCAATCCTTTCTCAGTCAATGTATGTTTTTTCTGTAACTCGACTAGAACCTGGAATATAACACAGAGTTTACCTAGAAGCTACTGTTAAATGTTTGTACAACTTTCATTTATGTATTTTAAACTATACAAGTTCTTAGCTGTGTTTTTCTAAAATCTACATTCATACCTAAGACTGTGAGAATCATTTTTCCTTCCTAAGATATGCATGTAGAGCAAGCCTGCTAAGAATACTCTATGAGTTTAGAAGGTGTTATGTCAAGTAAGTGAAAAACACTATCCTTGCTTTCCAATGTATGTTCTTCCTATGTTCATTTCATGATTTCTCATTAATATAGTGTATCACCATAGGTTTAGTTTTTTTTATTTTATGCATCTCTTCCCCTTTTCCTTTCGAAGAATCAATAGTTTAGGTGATACCCAAAGGAAGCCGGCCTTCTCTGGAGGTTCACTTCAACCAATACGTGACCCACAGCCTTGGAGTGATCCCATGTTGCTCTAGAATGCTCAGTTTCTTGTAAACTTTGCACAGTGTACAATTCTAGGTGACAATAGTTTTTGGCACGCCCGGTGGGATAGGAATTTGTTTTAACTACTAGCTTAGTATGCAGCCAGTGAATCATCAGGCTTTATAGAAGCCCTTTGGCATACTTGGTGACTTCACAAAGAGGAAGAACTCTAGAAATGCATGCCTTCTATAGTATATGAAAAGAGTTCGAACAAGGAGCAGCTTAGGCCCTTTTGAATACTTGCAGTTGTCACCACCAAGAAGATGAGGTAGAGTTGAGGAAAGGAAAAGGACAACAATCATCTATTCCAGAAGAACTCATTCCACTCCTCCACCTGTAAGATCTCATTTCATTACACCAAAAAATCCACCTCAGATACCTCCAATGACCGCTCCAAGGAATCAACCCTTTGTTGCTTTCAACGGAGGGAGTCCTTTGAACTTGGCGCAACATAATGATATTCCAATGGCAGGCTTGAAGAGTCTGCCAATTTTCATGGGAGAAGACCAAACTACTCCCATTGAACATTTAAGAGATGTGGCTTCATTATTCAGAGTCCACCACATAACCGAAGATGATGTTGCAGTAAGATTACTAGCTGCTTCACTGAAAGGAAGAGTTGTGCAATGGTACAGGGGCCTACCGGTCAGTTCAATTGCAACATGGGATGACTTTGGAGAAAAATTGCATAAGCAATTCCAAGATAGGTTTGACAACTTGTCTCTTTTGGAGCAACTGACTACCATTAAGAGGGCTCCACAAGAGTAGTGTTAGGGTTAGAGATGGCAGATATCTAACAATTAAATGCAGATTTAAATAATAAATAGAGAAACTAAAACATACACAGAATAAATAACACAAAGAATTTAACGTGGTTCACCCAATCTAGGCTACATCCACCAAACCATAGCCATCCAATACTTCTATTATCCAATGCAAAACCTATTACAATCTTGCGAATAATCGCGTTTTTCATCATACTGTAACCCCCATCCCAACCCCTTTTAACAAGCTTTTAGAAGCTTCCAAAATTAGGGTTTTACAAAGTCAATTTTCTTTCTTTTTCAGAGATTTTTCCTTTTTCGCTGACGACGCAAAAAAAATGGCAAAAAAAAATTTCTCGGGGACTGCGCCCTCGAACCCCAGCGAGGACAGGGGGTCGGGGTGTACAGTATACCATGGGCTATATAGTATAGCATGATCAGTCGCCACATACCAACAAGCAGATGAACGACTTCAACTTTAGGTTTCAAAGAACTTGGGATAGAATCCCTGCAACGGTGAGGCCACCTCCAGAGTATGCATTCTTATACTTTTTGAGAGTTGTGAACAGTGATATAGCTGTCATGATACAGTTAATGGGAGGAGTATCTCTGCCAGATGCCTTTGAAACAGCTATTAGAGCTGAAAACATCTTAATACAAGCTGGTAAGCTTGCTCCCAAGCCACCAATGCCAATATTTCTGGAAATTCATGCAAGCATCCCTTTTCAAACACCTCCTTTCACACCTCTTCCAGCGGTACCATCTCTACCAGCTGTTGTTCCAACTGTTGACAAGCAAGAAAGCATTGCTTCAAGCTCATCAAATGAATTACAAGAGATCAAAACTCTTTTACATACTTTTGGAAACAAGTTGGTGAACTTGGAAAAGCAATAGACCTATTCTAGGCCTTATCAACAGCAAAATCAGGCCTCAAGTCAGCCTTTTCAAGGTCAGCAGCAGCAATTCCAAGGGAATAGACAGCAGTATCAAGGCCCAAGATAGAGTGAACACAAGGCCTTTTTAGGCCTATGCTCCAACGCCTGTTAATATAGTCAGGGACCTGGTTCCCACTCAAAACAATTTAGCAGCTGATTATGAGTGGTGCTACCCTTGTAACCAGCCTAATAATCAAGCCACTTGTTTAAATGGACTCATCAATCAAGCACTGATGGTACAAAATGCTTCAAGTCCCCAACAGAGTGCATGTAATGATGCATCTTCTCAACATCAAGACCAATTCAACAATGATACAACCCTGCTTAATTGGAAAGGTTAAGAATTATGTGGGTTGAATGAGGATAGCTCTCCAGTTACAGCCAATACCAGAGCAAAGAAGAGAGCATTTGAGCTTGATCAAGTAGCAGAAAAAGGAAGAGCGGCAGTTGTGGAACCATCTACCTCTCAAGTGACTAGTGGTTGGCAAAGAGATCAGCAACTCCCAGACAAGGAGCATCACGCTTACAAGCTAACCATACTGGCGTAAAGGTACACAATAAAAATCCAATTGCACCTTTTAACATTCTTGATAGCATGAGAAGGACAAATGTAACCATGTCTATGTGATATTCTTTAGTCATCCCCGGTCAAAAGGATATGTTACAATCAGCCCTATCAAGTTTGAGAATATCTGATGAATCTGAGCCTTGAATAGGTCAAGTTAGAGCCGTGTTAACAAATGATTCTCAGGGAAATGGTCAGCAGCCTTGCATAGAAAATGAAAAAAGAGTTAAACCACCTCCTTTCTATGTGTCAGTAATTATTGGGGATAAATTAGTCCATAACTGTATGGTAGATAGTAGAGCTAGCAGCTCCGTCATGTCAAAATAGATTGCTGACAAACTTGGACTAAAATACCAGCCTTTAGAGAAGGGAATGATCCAATTGGATGGAACTTCGATTAACACTTTGGGTATTATCCAGGACTTAAACCTCACTCTCCATGCTTGTCCAAACTTTTCAGTCCCTCAAGACATATGCGTTATAGACCTTCCGCCTTTCTTTTCCTTGTGTTTATCTAGAGACTTTACAGCCAAGATAGATAGGTATGTATCAGTTGATTGGTCACATATGCTATTCAGAACAAAATATGGGACTAAGGTTACCATCAAGTTTGAAAGGTTGGCTAAAGACCACATTGAGCCATATAACCCAAGCCCCGTCAATGCTACTCCTTCTGTTGCAAATGCAAATTGTGTTATTTTTACTGACAATGAACTAGTTGTTGCTCAAGAACTCCAATCAGAAGTTGTTCCTAACGTATTGCTGCATGAATGGGCGGTTGAAAATGTATCGAACAGTCCTGGAGACCTCATTCAAGATGTTGGTATGGGCAACTACGTCATTCTTGAGCCTGGTACAGAGATTCCAAACTTGGAGAAAGATGCGGATCAGTTGTTGCAACCACTAAATGGACTATGGGAAATATATTTTGATGGTTCAAGAAGCAAAAATGGTGCTGGAGGAGGGGCAATGCTGGTATCTCCATAAGGTGATAAGTACTATGCTGCATTCTGTTTTGCTTTTGCGTGCTCCAACAACACTACTAAGTATGAAGGCCTGGTTCAAGGTCTAGAATGGGCAAGGAAAAGAGGAATAACCTGCTCGGAAGCACATGGAGACAGTGAATTAGTTGTTAATCAAGTAAGGGAGAATGTTGCTAAAAATGACACATTAAAGTCCTATAGAAATAGAGTGTGGAACATGCTCAAATATTTTCATGCCTTTAATTTAGTGTTTATCCCAAGAAATCAGAACAAGCATGCTAATAGGCTTGCAGCCATTGGAGCACAGTTTGACATTCCAGATAACATCAGAAAGGAGAAGGTGTAGCAGTATGTCAAGGTTGTAGTCAAACCATCAATCCCTGACAACAACATCCACTGGCAAGTCTTTGACAATGATGAGCAGATCCTTTCCTTCTTGCTCGAAGAAGATCAGTTCTCCATGGTGAATCAAGCAAAACTCAAGCAGCAGTATGGTGATTAGGTCATACAGCTGAAAACAAACAAATTGCCCAAAGGTCTAGTTACCTTAGAGTCAATTTTCAGTACTGATGATCAACTCAAAAAGGGTAGCGCTAGCTTGCAAATCAAAGAAGAACACTATGAAGAGCTAGAGATCTTCAAAGGTAAGCTCCTTAAGATAGGTAAAATTTGTTCACCTAAAGATAGACAAGATTTTGTTGCTTTATGCTGAGAATTTCATGATGTCTTTGCTTGGGAGTATTTAGATTTGAAAGGATTTGATCCCCATATTGTTCAGCATACAATTGAATTGGAACCTAACACCAAGCCAGTAAGGTAGAAACAAAGGCCCTTGAATCCTAAACTTGAGCCCCTAATGATTAAGGAGTTGACTAAACTAGTTGAAGGGGATATTGTCTTCCCTATCAAGCACACTTCATGGGTTTCTAATCTTGTACCGGTTAGAAAGAAAAGTGGTGAGATAAGGCTCTGTGTAGACTTCAGGGATCTTAACCAATCTTTTCTGAAAGACCACTACCCCTTGCCCTCCATTGAATGAATCTTGCAAGAGGTTGCTGGTTTTGAAAGGTTCTCCTTACTAGATGGTTTTTCAAGATATAATCAGGTGTTGGTTAAAGAGGAAAATCAGTTTAAGACTGCTTTTACAACTAAATGGGGCACCATGGCATACAAAAGGATGCCTTTTGGTTTTTCCAATGTTGGTGCCATGTTTTAGAGAGCCATGGAAATGGCATTTCAAAGTTTGATCAACAAAATCATACTGATTTACCTAGATGATATCATAGTATATTCCAAGAATGCTGATGAATATCCGTTACATCTTAGGAAAATGTTTGAAAAATGCAGAGAGTTTGGTGTCTCTCTCAATCCAAAGAAGAGTATCTTTGTTGTCCACGAGGGGAAACTATTAGGACACATAGTGTCAAAGCAGGGAATCACTATTGACCTTGAAAGAGTCAAAGCCATACTTGACTTGCTGATGCCTAATCACAAGAAGGGCCTACAGAGCTTTCTGGGCCAGATCAACTTTCTAAGAAGATTCGTCCCTGATGTTGCAAATCTGTTACAGCCTTTAACAGCTATGTTAAAGAAGAATGCAGTCTTCAGTTGGACAAAGGATGCCAAGAATACTTTTGAAAAGGTTAAGGAGGCCTTAGCAGTAGCTTCCACATTGGTAAATCCCAATTTTTCCAAAGATTTTTATTTGTATGCTTATGGCAGCACAAGTAACATTTCTGCAATATTGGTTAAAAAAAATGAAGAGAATCTAGAGCAACCAATAGCCTTTTTCAGTCAAGGTTTAGTTGACTACAAATAAAAGTACTCCTTTGTGGAGAGGTACGTTCTTGCTGTGATCAGAAGCCTTAAGAAATTCAAGCCTTTGATCTCTCATAATAGAATTCATATCATGGTGGCACACTCAAGTGTGAAAGAATTCTTATTGAATAAGGATCTGAATGAAAAAAGAGCAGGGTGGATCACTAAGGTCATGGAGTATGATGTAGATATCAGTGTCACTAAGCTAGTTAGAGGTAGAGGCCTTTGTGAACAGCTTGCTTCAGGGTCGAGTAGTGAAAGTAAACTAGGAAAGGATGTTGTGCTTTCCAATTCAAATGAGCCTTGGAATGCTTAGGATGATGTACCCATAGGGATAACTAATTGGGTCCAAGATATGACCCAATTTTTACAAACTGGTCAATGCCCATTAGGTCTGAACAGAGCCAAAAGAAGATACTTTAGATTGCAGTCCATACCATATGTGCTGATGGGAGATGTTCTTTTTAAGAAGGATCTAAATGGTGTCCTATTAAGATGCATTCACAGTGACCAAATTGAAAAGGTACTTCATGAGTTTCATGACGGAGCTACAGGAGGTCACTTTTCTCCCAGAACTACCACCTGGAAGGTCATGAGAGCTGGTTACTACTGGCCCAGCTTGTTCAAGGATGTGTATACCTAGTCAAGAAAGTGCATCAAATGTGCTCTATTTTTAGGAAAAGAGAGACTACCTGTTATGCCCCTACACCCAATTCAAGTGGAGTATCCCTTCATGAGATGGGGCATTGATTTCATCGGTCCAATAAACCCACCTTCCAGTGCTGGTCACAAATGGGTACTTACAGCCACTGATTATTTTACAAGGTGGACAGAAGTGGTTGCATTGAAAGAAGCAAAGGAGTCTTCAGTCTTGAGATTCTATGAAGACATAGTCACCAAGTTTGGGGTGCCTTACTCCATCATCTTTGATAATGCCCTTGCATTTGTCAGATTAAAACTGACTGATTGGGCTATCAAGCATGGCATTCATTTGAACAACTCCTCAAATTATTACCCTCAAGGTAATGGTTTAGCTAAAAGCACGAACAAGAACCTCATCAAGATCATCAAAAGAACCATAGAGGATAACCAAAAGACCTGGCACATCAGTCTAAAGAATGCACTTTAGGTGGATAGAGTGACCCCTACGAGGTCTATTGGTAACTCACCATACATGTTGGTCTATGGCAAAGAGTCAAGATTGCCCCTATCTGTGGAGCTACTAGCTCTAGACATTGTTCACCAGCTGGAGATGCTTGAGGGGCAGGACCCAATGTCTGTAAGATATGCAGAACTCATGGAGCTTGAAGAATCAAGAGACAAAGCAATGAAAACTTTGGAGGATCATCAACTCCAGACAAAGAAGGCATTCAACAAAAGGGCAACAGAAAAATCTTTTGAGGGAGACCTCATGCTCAGGTGGGATGTTCTTAAAAGAAGACTAGGCCATCACACAAAGTTTGACAACATGTGGACTGGTATGTTTGTTATCATAGGCTATAAAGAGCACAATTCTTATCAACTAGCTACAACAGGAGGAGATTTGCTTCCTATCCCAGTTAATGGGATACACCTTAAACCCTGCTTTCGCGCCTGATAAGTGCCTTTCTTGTACATATCTAGTTAGGTTTTATGTTTTCAATAAGTGCTTTGCACTATGGTTCGTTTGTTCTCTATTTTGCTCCATTCCCTAAATGTTGTTTTTGCACGATATTTTTTCTTTTCTGTTTTCCCTTGTTTTGTTTTTGGGCAACCTGATTATGACCCATGGATCTCAGGTAGTTGAGGCCATGTGTAAGACTGGTTTTGTTTATTTTTCTGAGTTTTCTAATGACTCCATTCCCAATGGACAAGTATAGTCATTGGTTTTCATGTTTAGCAAGCAAACATCCCACAAAGGTCGCCAGAATTGTTGCCTCTTTTTCACCTACAGTTAAATAAGGCAAGATGATCAAATGTTAGATCTTAAGAGGCTAGTGGAGCATTCGCCCTAGGGCCAAAGTCATTAATCTAATGTCAAGTCACAGGGAACTTAGTGAAGAAGCCTGCCAAAATTAGGTTCGGCATGAAAACCTACTAAGGACAGAGTCGCCAGGACCCTGAGAGTGTCACGGCGAGTGTATTTCGTTATTCAGGGCTCTATCGGTAAGACAAGGTCATTGTTTCGATGACTAAGAATCTCCAGCATCAGCAAAGGATTTCGGGCTTGACAGGAGGTCTTGGCAAGGTCAAAAGGTCTCACCGAACGACAACTGAGGGATACGCATATCGGCAGGAGCTTTTATCGTTGGGGAGATGTCTTGGCAAGTACTAAGTGTCTCGCTGACATAGCACAAAAGGAACCCCTCGACGTAACTAAGGGTAGCATCGGCAAAGGATATCGCCTTCGATAGGATGTCTTGCCAAAGGATAGGTGTCATGCCGAGGAGATCAAATAAGGTAGCATCGGTGTGAGTCTCACCAAACATAGAGGTTTTGGCATAACATTTCGGGCTCAACCGAAGGTCTTAGCGAAGACGAAAGTCTCACCGAAGGGAAAGACGAACCTCGATAAAGAAGATCTTGACAGGAGTCCCGCTGAAAACAAGGAACCTTGGTGTAACTATGGGGACTTTGCTGGAATGTCTCACCGACATTCAGTGTCTCGCCGAAGGGTCAAAAGAACTCAAAAAGATGCAGGAGTTCAATGTGAGTCTCAGCGAAGGAAAACGAATGGAGCTCGGTATAGAGTCTCGGCGAATAGAGACGGTCTTGCCGACTACAAAGAGACCCCACCAAAGCATGAAGGGCTCACCAACTGATGATGTCACCCAGAGGTCATGCTAATAGCAGGAAGTCTTGGCAGCATACGAGGTGTTGTCGGCAAGAGTCTTTCCGAACGATGAAATCTTCAGAACAAAGGAGTTCGCCGAAGGAAATGGGGTCTACAAGAGGTCTTGGCAACGATAATGGGTCTTGGCGACAGGCATAGGTTTTGGCAAGAATTTTCCTTCAGCATATGTCTTGCCGAAAGATGAAGGAACCACCAAGGGTGGAGGAAAGGCCTCGCCAAGACTTGAGGCTTTCATAGTAGTGTCTCGGTGATCGGCAAGGGTTACGCCGATAGTATTTCAACAGGGGTGTCTTTGGCATAGCGAAAGGAGTTCGGGAAGACCTCTTCTCGACCGGTGGGAGTCTCAACGAAGGAAAAGAGGAGCTCATACAGAATGAAGATGGGGTCGGTAGGATGTCTCACCAACCAAGCAAGCTTTCTCCAAGCTCAAAACAAGCTTTCAGCGGAATAGGGAGACTTCAATATGGGGTCTTGGTGAATGGAGTGGGTCTTGGCAATGAAAGCGGATGCTGATATGATAGAAGAGGAATCGATATGATCATTAGGGCTCATTGAGAGCTCTCAATGACAGCTCCATGTCTTGCCGATGCTTGTGAGAAGATTTAACCACATCGGGGAGACATGATTAGTGTCTCACCAATATGCGGTTCAATAGGAGATTTTTGACCGCCCAAACAATCTACGTGGATTTCACTCAGCCAGTTAGAGAGATCTGAGGGTCAACCGTGGTAGTCCAAAGAGCATCAATAGGATGAAGGGCGATGTGTATCTATTGCAAGCTCAGAGCATTCATGGTGCAATCGAAGTAGCTCAACTAGACACAATGGATCGAATAAATGTAGTAGTTGAAGAATATCTGAGAGGGCTTCTAGGAGCGGTTCTTCACACTGACACCAACAATAGGGACACGCAGGATCTTCAGCATTAACTTGGCAAAAGATCTAGGGAAAAACCTATCCCGAATCAGGATATTTTTTGTAAGCCCTAAGGGGCCGACGTATAGTCTGTATATAAGGCATTTTTTGCCTTTTTGTAAAGGGTTCTAAGGACACACCTTGAAGAGTTAGTTATTTTTCAATCAATCCTTTCTCAATCAATGTATGTTTTTTTGTAACTCGACTGGAGCCTGGAATATAACATAGAGTTTACCTGGAAGCTACTGTTAAATGTTTGTACTACTTTCATTTCTGTATTTTAAACTATACAAGTTCTTAACTGTGTTTTTCTGAAATCTACATTCATACCTAAGACTGTGAGAATCATTTTTCCTTCCTAAGATATGCATGTAGAGCGAGCCTGTTGAGAATACTCTATGAGTTTAGAAGGGGTTATGTCAAGTAAGTGAAAAACACTGTCCTTGCTTTCTAGTGTATGTTCTTCCTGTGTTCATTTCATGATTTCTCATTAATATGGTGTATCACCATAGGTTTAGTTTTTTTTTTTTTTTTATTCATCTCTTCCCCTTTTCCTTTCAAAGAATCAATAGTTTAGGTGATACCCAAAGGAAGTCGGCCTTCTCTAGAGGTTCACTTCAACCAATAGGTGACCCATAGCCTTGGAGTGATCCCATGTTGCTCTAGAATGCTCAGTTTCTTGTAGAGTTTGCACAAGGTGCAATTCTAGGTGACAACACCAACAATGCGTGTTGTTGGGCTAATAATTGAGTTGCTTCTTGTTGCGCTTGGTACTATTGCAGTGCTTGTTGATATGCTTTTTGTTCAGCTTCTTGTTGTTGTGTCTGGTATTGAGCTTGTGCTTGAGCTTGTTGCACTTAATATTGAGCTTGGGCCTGAGCTTGAGCTTGTTGAGCAACTTGTGCAACTTGGGAATCCTATGCGGCCTGTGTAGCCTGTGCAACTTGTTTAGATTGGGTGGCTTGTTGCTATTGCAATAAATCTTGAGCTTGGGCAACTTGTTGTGATTTTTTTTCTTGCACTTGTTGAGCAGCTTGTGTGGCTTGTTTATTTTGAAATTGTTGAAGTTCCTTTTGGTAGGCTTGTTGAGTTGCTTGCAATGTGATGCTATATTGGTTTGTCGTGTTTGGTTTTGGTCGTGGTGGTGGACGATTCAGAATAGTATGAGATGTTGTGATGATATTTTGAGGTGGTTGTTGAGGTATCGTTTGATTGATGATAGGAGGTTGTGTGGTGGATGGTATGGTTGATATGATAGGCCCTTGGGAGACCACATTTTGAGGTATTTAGGGTATGATAGATGATGTGTTGATTGCTTGTGTTGTTGGGATCATTGCACCTATTGTTGTTATATCGATGGCATGATCAGAGGATTTGGTATGATGGCTTGATTTACAATTGGAGGATTTTTTTGATTTTCTTGATTGAGGTTTGATAAAGGGGGTTGCCCTAAACCAAGGAGTGTTGTGGATGTTAGTGGTAGAAGTGGAAATGGTGGGAAGATGGATGGTGTGTTCCTTTGAGAAAATGATGATGATGATGAGGGATCGAATATCCCCCCTTGTCCAAATAATCCTCCTCCTTGTGAGGTCATGGGGAGAGAGACTTGTGTGTTAAGAGGATATGTCGATGTTGTGTTAAAAGAGGATGGGTCGTTGGGGTCACAAAAGATGAGCAGAACATATGGGTGTTTTTTTATTTTGAGGAATGGATTGACCCAAGATGGTGTTTGCGTCCAAGTCTTGGTTGTTAACAAGATGATTTGTTTAAAGAGCATGTAGTAATGAACTCCCCTTGTTGACAATTGGTTGAGTTGGAGCAAGAGATGATGTGGGTTGTGGGATGGTTTGAATGATATTTTGGAAGGATGGTGTGAATGAGACCAGTGGCATAATCCTAAGAGTTTTATCCACAATTGTGCTTACATCATAGTCGAAAGGTAGTTTAGCCCCTTCTTTTGCCAATTCTAGCATGTATTGTGAAGGATTGAGCCTCATCGTGGCATTGACAATTTTGTGAGTTTCGGGATTTTGGACCATTTCAATGATTTCATCTTGAATCATCCCTAGGACATTATTGGTGATGTCCTCCACTTGGCCACCTTCTTCTTGAGGATCTTGTGGAAGTGGAGGAAGATTGAGTAGGGGATTGCTAGATCCAATGGGATTGATTTTAGGTGCGATTTTACTCAAGTCACTTGAAGTTGATGTTTATTTGTTCGTTTCCATGTTCTTGTGTTGAGATCTAGTTTGAACCATAAAATGAGGATCAATTTTCCGGAATATGGGAGGTAAACCTCTAACTCCTTAGATTGATCTAATCTTTAGGCTCAAAAAAAGAAAATCTAAGATGATTAAGGATCAAAGGGTGATGATGAGATAATGAAGGATGGATGGTGTGAATGATTGAACTCTTAACAAATCTTGAAGGAGATACTAGACTTTGGGACTTTTGGATTGATGTTGGATTTTATTTTGGATTTTGATTTGGTTTGATTTGATTTTTATTTTGACCTTGGCCTTGATTTGGATTTGGATTTTATTTTATTTTATTTGGATTTTTTTAATGAACTCATAAACCCCAAGAGGTTGGATGTTATCAAGGGATAGACTTGTTCAAAAGGATTGATAATTTGACTAAATGTGTGAAGAAGGATTCATCTACACACACCTACTCAAACAAGATGATTTTGGATTTGATCTAGAGGATTTTCCAAAAGTCCAGCATGAATGATTTTTTCAATATTTCCAAGAGTTTTTTGTGACATGATTTTGATTTGATGAGGGATGGATGAGATTTTTTTACTTGATCCTAAGTGAACCTAGAAAGACCTTTTGCTTAGAAGACCTCGGTGTTGAAGAACATGCTATACTTCCTATGTGAGATACTCAAACCTTTGAAAAAGTCTTGGATTTTGACATTAGTAAAATGAATACAAATTGGGATTTTTCTTAAAGGCACGTTTGTAAAAGTTGAAGACCAATTTCTCTCTAAATTCATAAAGCATAGACAAACATTTCTTGAGAGCTCTTGGAACAAGACTTTTAGACTTTGGTTTTCGGATTTTGATCTTTCGGGAAATCATTTGAGACACATGTGTGGGGTTCAATTGTTTCTTATCTTTTCTTAATGAATTACTTTTACCACAAACACACTCTTGATTAGCTTTTCAAACTAAATGTCTAATGTCCCAACTTCTTTTCATCCAACAAAGTCCATTATGTGGAAATCAAGGAAATTAAGGCAATAGTTCCCTAATGTTCACTTTAGTAAGAGAAAATTGAGATGTAGATCCAAATACTTAGAAGCCTCTAAGGATAGAATTCCCAGGGAAAGCAATAGCACTTGGATTTTTCAAAGGTATTTGCTCCTTCTAAAGGGTTTGAAATTTTGAGGATTTTGTTGAATGTTTGTTTTCCAATCTTTTAGATCCAAGCAAAGTGTTTTGATTCCAAAATGATGCACAACCCTAGGATAGAAAGAGAATATTTTTTGAGTTCCCACTTGGATAAATCTAGTTGCGCCTATTTTTAGTAGATGATTAGAAGCTTGACCACACTAGCTCCCCTCCACGATACACACTTCTCGGGTCAGCCAAGCTTCAATACCCATGAAACTCCCATGGCATACTTCTCATCTCTATTAAAAACTACAAAAATGTGGGACGGCTTCAGAACGACTGTTCTTGCACCAACAAATAGATAAGGATTTGGGCCTCTAAACAAATTGGTTCTTAGTCAGGGTGATCGGGGGCATGGCACCTTGCGAGCATCTAGCAAGCCACTAAAGGCTTTAATCAATCCTACTAGGGGCTTTTATACTTTTTACGGTAGTACCCCATTATGAAAGACACTGTACGGCTAAGCCCTACATACCATGAGGACTTGAAGTTTAGTCTTATCCATTTATATACTGGCCCGAGTGAAAAACCAGTTGGAGTCGCCTTTGAATTGGTCTTAGGCAGGCCCCTCTAAAGGTAAACAATAGCGAGCAAGCACATCCGTAGTTCGATCAATATTTTTTTGTGTGAACAAAGAGAGAACACACGTGATATACTCCACTCACACTCGCAAACTTTGTTCAATTTTAAGAACCCAAATTGAAATGTGGAGGAAGGAAATCTTTTATATAGCTTAATATCACAAAAATACTTTTGATTCTCAAGATCATTTTGAAGCGCAAGAGAAGTGCATACACCTTTTAAATGGTATTACTTTGTAAAAAATATTACAAAACATGAAAGCACATGTTCATTTTAATTTCAAAGCAGAAATGGATTCTTTTTAAGCACCAAGATGAAGTGTGAAGTTTTCTTGTTCAACTATTAGATCCAAAACCAACTCTAGCAAGTTCCTAAAGTTCCTTTTAATCCCTTTGATTGTTCTTTTTAAGCCCAAATGAAATTTATTGAGTCCTAAAAGCTTGAAGAGAACAAATCCTTAAGAATGGGATTATAATTGCTCCCAAAGTGTTTAAAAACACTTGATACAATCATAGGATAATGCCATAAGAAGCCTTTGTCTTTGTTTCCTCCTTTCCCTCTTGATTACTTCAACCTACAAAAACTAGTTAAAGCTATAGAAACAAAGACAAAAAAAAACCAGTTAGAAGTCAAAGGTGATCAAAACAAAAAAAGAACATGCTAAAAATAAATTGAAATTTGACTTTGACCCCACCCCAGTGGCACAATCCACAAAGGCATCACAATTTGAAGTGGTCCAGCGGCACTCTGGTGAAACTAGTGGCGCTATGTGGAGAAACAGAGACCGCAATTGCGTCGATGTTTCAACCTGCAGTGCACTTTGGAGTTTGGTTGATTTGGACCAAGTTAAAATGACTTAAGTGTCATGGTTTAAAGCACAAATAGCGACGCTGGACTGATAGCGATGTTGTTTGACTTTTGCAGCATCGTTGTTTCTTGTAGACAAAAAAAATTGAAAAACAACAAAATTTTCACTAAAACATGTGTTAATTTTTTAAGATTTTCCCTCCTTCTAGCGCCAAAATGTGAATGGTAGCTCTAGACCTACACAAACACGAACAAACAACACAATGTTAGTCAATTATGCCAATCTAAACTATCATTCCTCATGAGATTCATTTGAAACATAATGAACAAGAAATAAAGCAAAGAAACCAAGTGAATCAATTGAAAACTAAGTAATCTTATCCAAAACATTCAAACCCTCAATCCCATGGGGGAATTGGTGCTATTTTGATATGGAAATAGCCCTTTCCCAATTCCTAGTCATGCTTGATTATGAACTTTGATGAATATTGATGCTCCTTGATGAAATTTCTCCATAACCTAGCTATGAAATGATGAAAAACTATGAAAATGGATGACAATGGATGAACTTTGCTCAAAAAATAGTAGATAGTGACTTTGCTTCAAGTTGTGGATCCTAAATTAGTAAAAGAGCCTTCTATTTATAGAAGAGAAGGATGGAGGAATGCAAAGCATGGAGGATGTGGGATTAAACATGAGCTAATAGAAAAATACCACTTGTCAACATGCTAGTGGAGAGGAGTGGAGCACATTTTGATGAATGTGCAAATAAATGCAATTAGGTGGAATTTGAATTTGGAGAAGTGACATATCGAAGGGAGATGAAAGAAGAGTTAATGCCACTTGGCTTAAGAAAAAAGGACATGTAAGAGGCCTTTAATGCCTTGCTAAAAGGACAAGTCCTTTTGGGAGGGAGATTTCAAATTTGAAGAATATTCCAACTTGATGCCCTTTTGAATGAAAATAGGAGAATTTATAAATCAATTAAATTGATCTACTTGTGCAAGTTGCAAAATCTAGATGATTTGATGGATTAGTGTTAGTGTTAATCAGGATTTGATTAAATTTGATGGAGATTAGTCTGATGTGACACTTTGACTTAGATTTTGAATTTATTTAAATCAAAATGAGAGGAATTTGAGATATTAGTGATTTAATTAAATAAATTTGATCTATTCAATTAATTGAAGAACTTTAGGAGTTAATCAAAATAAAATTGATTTATTTGATTGAAGAGATGACTTTAGGATGGAAAATAGTACTTTCCCAATTCCTTGCAAGCTTTGATGATGAATAATGGTGCTCCTTGATGAAATTTGCAATAACCTAGTTATGGTGATAAAATGCTATGAAATTTGGATGAAAATGGATGAACTTTTCTCAAAAACATGTAGATAATGACTTTGCTTCAAGTTGTGGAACCTAAATTAGTAAAAGAGCCTTCTATTTATAGACAAGAAGGATGGAGGAATGCAAAACATGGAGGATGTGGGATTAAACATGAGCCAATAGAAAAATACCACTTGTCAACATGCTAGTGGAGAGGAGTGGAGCACATTTTGATGAATGTGCAAATAAATGCAATTCGGTGGAATTTGCAAGTTACAAAATCTAGAGGATTTGATGGATTAATGTTAGTGTTAATCAGGATTTGATTAACTTTGATGGAGATTAGTCTGATTTGACACTTTGACTTATATTTTGGATTTATTTAAATCAAAATGAGAGGAATTTGAGATATTAGTGATTTAATTAAATAAATTTGATCTATTCAATTAAATGAAGAACTTTAGGAGTTAATCAAAATAAAATTAATTTATTTTCAATTGAAGAGATGACTGGGATTTAATTAGACAAAATTTGATTTATTTAATTAAAGGGAGAATATGATGATTTAATCAAATAAAGTTAATTTATTTAATTAAAAGAGGATAGTAGGATTAATTAAACAAAATGATTTATTTAATTAATAAAAGATAATAGTTTAATCAAATAAAGTGGATTTATTTAATTAAAAGATGAAATATGATGAATTCAATCAAATAAAGATTATTCGATTAAACGGTTAACAAAGAGATGATTTAGGCAGAATTGGTGTTAGTAAACCAGGATTAGGTGCACGAGATCAATCAGTAAATTTTATGTGTCTACAATACATAACAAACATACAGTATCGAAATTGGGCAAATAAGATATCATCAAAAAATTGGTTACGTTTAATTTCCATTGGTGTGGGTCTCATCACCATTTTTTTTTGGTGGTATATTTTATCACCTATCAAAGTCAGATGTGCTATTGTCACTCCTGAGCTCACAACTTTTGACCTGTTTCTCTATTTTTAGCAATTCCAACGGCGTTGGGATGGTCTTTTAGAGCTCTTCACGTCCATCCATGCATTTTTTCGAAAAAAATCTCCAAGTACATTTTATTTAGTTTTTTTGTTTTTCAATTATGGTGAACTACTTGGACATTGTAGCTCCTAGAAACTTCTCATTTGTGTGGGATGACTTTTTTTGGCTATTCTACATGTATTTCAATATTTTGTCCTATTTAGGTATTTTGAGAATCTTTTGCATGTCTTTTCTCTTTTGTAGGTGTATTGAGATAAGGTGTCATTCTAGGTGTATCCTTTTTGGGGATTTCACACATCATGTTGTGCCTTTTGTACTCACACTATGATATAAAGTGTCATGGGAGGGTTGTGAGTGCCTTTATTTTTCCATGACACCTTTATCAAGTGATTTTTCCTTCCACAATAACAATGAGTCCCAGTGATTCATACCTCATGTGTGTGTGCCTTGTTTGCACACCCTTTTTATTTGTAGGTACTTTCATGTGCATTTTTGGATGTTCCTTGTTCTCTTGCATGTGCTTCTTGGTAACACAATCTTAGTGGACCTATCATGGCTCTCCCTTTCCATATTATGGGGGTTTCTACTGTTGGTGCTAATGCTTCTTTGGTTTCATTTTTGGATTGATCTATGTATCTAGTTCTTGTTCCTATGTACTAGATGGATGTAGCAGCTAGTTACCCATGCATTTCTGTGAGATAGAAAATTTACTATATGGACACTCTTGCATTCATATTTTTGAAGGTGACCTATTTTTTTAGAGGAGGTTCTTCATTTTAGCTCTATAGCAATCATCATTCAACAATTGTCTATAGCTTCTTTGTGCTTGCATGATGTTCTTCATGTTCTTATTTTTTTGGGACATTGTTTTGGAGAATTCTTAGTCCTTCATTCTCCTTTATCTCTTTTGGAGAGGAGTTTTTTCCATGATTTTTTCTCCTTTTCTCCAATTGTGAGAGATTATATTGTTTGTACATTGGCACCTTATTAGGCATTGTTTTCTGGGACCCATAATGCATTCTTGCTTTTTATGCATTCAATATTTAGGGTTTTTAGCTACTCCCTAAGTTCATCCTAAGGGGGGTGTTAAAATAATCATGCATTAGCTAATAATTAATTAATATTTAATTGATTATTAGGCCAATTTATTCTCATGCACTTAAGCTAAACTTAGGATTTTTTTTGTTAACTAAAGTGAGCTATTATTAGATCGTTTTGTCTCATCACACAAAATGTTGACACTTTTCATGATCTGATCCCTTTATCATTTAGAGTTGCTCCAATAAAGCACTCACCCTCATTGTATTATCTCAATGAAGATCTCCTTGAAGACTCTTGAGGTTTATTATGTAAGTTTTTCTTGTTGAGAAATAGAAAATTGTTGTTGTGCAGATCTCTTGTGTGGAAGGTGTTTTTGTTCATTGTTTGATCTTGTGTATCGTGTTTATTCATAATTCTAACAATAGTGCTACTAAATGAAAGAATAGATCACCAAAGGAGATGGCCAATCATATGCTTCAATCTTAGTTTATTACTCCATACTTTCGGGTTAAGGCAATCAATTGTGATAACTATATTCCTGAGAAGGTAGCTCCAAATATCACTCTAAAGGAGGCTTGGTCTAATATCAATTATGATATTTCCTTATTCAAGTTATTTGGTAGTGAGGCTTGGGAATTCTTACCATATGGTAGGTATAAGGTAATAGAGAAGAAGATTCTATAATTTATTTTGATTGGCTATTGTGAGGATGTCAAGGTTTATTGATTGTTTGATCCTATCATGAGATATTCCTACTTTTATAGAGATGTCCATTTTGATGAGTCTTTCCTATAATTGAACTCTACATCTTCTTATTTTCACTCACTACCTAATATGCCTTATTTATCTCATAAGGATACATGTGCACTAGAGGATACTTCAAATGATGGTTTTGTACCACCACTTCCACCTCCTATGACTCATGATTTACTTTGGTGATCAGCCTCATAGTACTATTCAAGAGGCTAGATATTTTGTTAGTGATCTTATGAATTCTTTCCACTCTCACTTCTAGACTTTTGGCACCATTCTTCTGACTCATGTTATATTTAGTAATCCATAATTTTTTCAAAGGCTTCGAATATTCTAGAGTAGGGTCATGTTATGGATGACGAGTATTCTTCCTTGATGAAGAATCACACATGGGATTTGGTTTATTTTCATAAGAAAATAAATATGGTTCATTGCAAGTGGATGTACCACACCAATTATGTAGTAAATGGTTCTATTGAATGATATAAGATATGTATTACTAATATTTTTTCACAGGTTGAGAGTGTTGACTGCTTTGAGATATTTGACCTTGTAACCAAGATAGATTATGTTTTCCTTGTTATTTCTCTTACTACATCTTAGGGGTGGCCTACTTACTAAATGGATGCGAAGATTATTTTCTATTAATAATTTTTTTGTTGTTCACCTTGCATAATATTATAAGGTGCACCTAGGGGATCTAGGGATGTGTGCATCACATAGCTTAGACATTATTGGGGTCACTTTATGTGTTGTAAGTAAAATTGGGATAAATATTTAATATGGGGAAATTTAGTACCAAAAATAAAATGAGGGGAGAAATATTTTTGTAAGCTCATGGTATTAGTCACGTGGTTTATGTAATACCACTTAGTGATTTTGTGCAAGGTTATGTCTATAAACCCAAGTAGACTAATAGTTGTCTAAGGTTGGCTAGTTTGGGGTTGGATTGTGAGAGTGTCTCTTGTAGGTTGCATATTTGAGGGTTTGAATAATGGCATGGGATGTGTGGTTACATTCTTGTTCACATGGAGTGCATGTAGATATCTTGATGTTTTAGAGGTATTCATGGAGACTCTTTGGATGTATTATAATGATTTTATTGTCGAATAATAAATGAGTGATGGATACTTTTAGAGGATAGGTTTTTCCCTCTTTATGGTTTTTTGAAATTAAATCTTGTGTCATATTTTATGTTTTGATTATAAGGGGAAAATAGGTTTTGAAGGGGCCTGAAACCCTTTACAACTTTAGATACAAAATTCTACTCAAAAGATACTATACTAAATTATCAGCAGCAGCCCAAAACCTAGAACATCAAAAGTTACAAAATGTTGCTCCAAAGATATAACACTAAACTATTAGCAACAACCATCAACAAAAGATCAGCAAAACAACAAGAAAGAAACCGAAACCCAACAGCAGAAAAGCAAACAAAAAATAGACAACAGGACACTACTTCATACTTCTTAAGGTGTTGGCCACCTCAAGCTCCTGGTTCCTATGCAACCCAATCATGTCCATCAATTCTTTTTTCTCATCTTCAAAGGACTTCTTCCAGTCAGCCATCCCTCTAGTAGCAGGGCCTTTACCATCATCCTTCACACCTTTTTTCCCTTTACCTTTGACCACTTGTTCCTTCTCCATCAACTCAAAAAAATACAACTGGTCCTCTCTAAGCTCACCTATCTTGCGAAATAGAACCTCCAAAGAATATGCACTATTCTTCACTAAAATGTGGCAAGCATGGAGAAGTTTCTTGATATTTGCATTGGTATCCAATACTTTGGATTCTAAATTAGCTAAGTGTTGCTCACAAAGGGACTTGAAATCAGTGAACAAACACTCAAGATCAACAATTCTGTCAATCAAAATATATGAGGCCAAACCTTTTAAAATATTTTGCACATTCTCCTTCAATCCCCTTATTTTGATGTTGACCCTATTGAATTCCTATAGAGTCCATTTTTCCAAATTGAAAGCTCTGGTATCCCCCACCCTCACCATGTCGAGAAGCTTAAACATAGAGGTGGATTCATTATTAAGATAAGAGAATTCCTCTGATAGAGTATTAACCTTTAGAGGCTTAGACTTCGCTTGCTTCTACTCAACACCCTCCTCCCCTTGTACCGTATTCTCACCCACAAGTTCCACATTAGGAGAGTTTTGAACCAGGGAATCATCAACTTCCACTGCCTTCTCCTCTAGATTCTTCTCCTTCCAGAGCTTCATGGTATCCTTTACCATATCTTTTAAGGCCTGGTTCTTCATCTTAGCAATGTGCTTAGAAACCCTTCTAGGCTTACCCTTGGCCTTCGTGGCCACCACACTCTCCTAAAACACCACCTCCTTACCTCCAACCTTGGAATCACTCTGACCAATGTCTACAGCTTCATCCTTGGACCTAGAATCCCTAAAGCCCACCTTCATGTCATTATCATCAGACTGGTACTCTGAATCATGTAGAATGGGTCGCTTGGTTGCCCATTTTCCTTTAGGGTTACCCTTCTTCCTCTTTTTAGAGGGGGCAGCCATAGGGGAAGGGGTCTCGTCCTCACCTTCTTCATTCCACTCCTCTTCCTCAGCCACACTAGTATCCAATCTAGAAGAGCCAAAATCCTTGCTAAGATTTTTCTCCTTGCCCTTAATTGATGAGTCAAGGATAAGGGCTTTTGCATGCTCCATAATTAACAAAATAAGGCCCTCATGTAGGATTGGTGCCCTCCTACTTTTTAATTGTGCATACACAGAGACCTCCATGGAGGAAAAGAGAAAGAAAGGGAAGGAAATAAATATCCCATGTCTAAAATGATTTAAAAGAGTAAAATGATAGCCAAGGATTGCAGTGAACCTACCTTCCAAAGTC
Organism: Sequoia sempervirens; assembly: GCA_007258455.2. NCBI lineage: Eukaryota > Viridiplantae > Streptophyta > Pinopsida > Cupressales > Cupressaceae > Sequoia > Sequoia sempervirens. Next base: position 245,668 of record VDFB02274613.1, read on the forward strand.
ACATACTACATTATCATTTTGGCTATATTCACCCATATCTTCTTGAGAGACTTCTGCTCATAACCCCAAGCTTGGTGATGAGTTTATTTTGTTTGTCATCTTTGAAGAATTGAGCCTTTTCCTCCTCATTACTCTTCTTGTCTTTGAAGAATTTATGGCCAACCATAGGCAACCAAGTCACAGTAGCTATAAGCTCCTCATTGATGTCAACAACCATGCCCTTAATATGGAGTTTTTGATTATACCAATAAGAAACAAACTTCGTCGAAGCATTTGGATTGTGTCCATGTAGCCTTTCCAAGAACGGCGTAAAATTCCCATGTTGGAGAATCCTCCAAATTTTCTTCTTCTTTCTTAGGCTCGCACAAGAATGAGGCTCAATTTTACTTTGATCACCTCCCATGTTCACAAGAACCAATAGCAAAAAACCCTGGCAAGTAGAGTTCGTCTGAGAGCCAACAAGCCAAGCGATACCCACAAAGTGTGTGAGTGTAAAGCTGGTAGTAATGGTTAAATAATTCCACCACATAAAGTCAGCCAAAACCATCATTTCTTATTAAGATATTAGTTTCCTCGAGAAGGAGAGAGCCTTCCTCCCATGCTCTATACTCATTAAGTCTGATAGCTACACTGGCAAAAAAATATGCCAATGAATTTCCTTCTCGATATATGTGAGAAACACAAGTTTCTTTACAAGATCTCAACATAATAATAGCATCCTTAATTAATTGATCGACACTCCATCTATGCTTATGGGTTCCACATAGACAATTGATGATGTTTAACGAGTCTCCTTCCACCCATAATTTAGAGTAACCCCTATCCACAACAAACTTAATACTTATAAACGCAACCTCCGCCTCAACATAGTGATTTGTCTGATTTCCCAATGGGAGTGCCATCGCGCCTAAGAGGTCATCTTTGATGTTATTTTGTCTATTCTTTTGTATATGGATTATGAGTACTTGTTTGCATGATTTTCTCTATTTGGATTGTGTGGAAATTGTCATATATGGATACAAATTTCCTTTCACTTTCTTGCACAATGATCTTAATGAGGAGATCTACATGGAGCAAACTTCAAATTTTGTGTACAAATAAATTATCTTATTTACATGCTACAACGTTATTTGTATAGTCTCAAATAAAACCCTAGGGCTTGGCATGAGAAGATAGATGGTTTCTTGCTTGCATCCAGTACCACATGTTGTCACTCTAATCACATAGTGTATTTTCAAATACTTGGAGCTAATATTTTTCATATGGGTCTTATACGTAGATGATTTGATTCTCACTAGTAGCTCCTCATCCACACTTTAGGATATATGATATTCATTAATGGATCTCTTTGACATGACAAATCTCAAGTTTCTATACTTATTTCTTGGTTTGCATGTTAGTCAGTCTATTTAGGCTATCTTTATACATCAACAAAAGTATGTCATTGATCTACTTCATTATTTTAGCATGGTTGATTATAAGACAGCTCCTAAACCATTTCATTCAAGTGTCACTTTGACTAACACTTGCACCATATCTAGTGTTGATGCCAATTTTTATAGGAATTTGGTGGGTACTATCTTATATTTGACACACATAGACCCTAATATAACCTTCTTTGTTGTTCTTGTTACTTTTTTTTCCATGCTCTTCATGAGAGTCACTAGAAGGAAACCAAGGGAATTTTTAGGTATATTCAAGGTATTACACATTTCAACATTTAGTTCACACTAGGCAATTCACAAATAATAGGCTTCACCAAATTTACTTAGATTAGGTAGGTAATTTTCTCATGGAAGTCTACTTTTAGGGTTTTTTACCTTGGTTTTGGTCCAACTACATTTTATTGCAAGAAGAAAACTACTATTGCATTATCATCCACTAAGGCTAAAAATTGAGGTGTATTTTTTCCAAATATTTTGTAGCTTCAATATATTTTGACTAAGTTTGGTCTACCACTTGATATCCCTACACTTTTTTGGTGTGATAACTAAAGTATCATTCAAATTGCACACAACCTAATTGAGCATCAGAGGATGAATCACATTGAGATACACATGCATTTTATTTGATAGCTTATACATGATGGTCATCTCTCCTTAGAGTATTTTCCTCGTGATGAATAGGTTGGTAACATCTTCACTAAACCTTTGGAATTTCCTTGTTATCTTCAATTGTTATTGATGCTTGTAGTAAAGGGAGTTGCCTCGGGGGGTCTTCTTGAGTCTTCCTTCCTTTTAACATGTATACCTCTTTCTAAAGATGATTTTTTTTCCATGATGTTTTCTCCTTTTCTTTGGTTGTGAGTACCTCATAAGGCTTAGTTATCGAGACCCATTTCTTGGTTTTTTATGCATTTATTTAGTGCCTCCCTAAGTCTCACTTAAGATGGGGCATTGGTGTGAATGTTGTACTTTATCTAACTATTTAAACTTTAGGACCTATTCAAACATAACATATTCTCCTCTTCAATTGGTTGCATATGAAGTGTGCAAGGAGTTGGGGGAGAGGAGAAAAATACATAAGCATGATAAAGCATGTAAACATAATAAAAATATATCAATACATAAGAACATAAATTAAAAATAATAATTAATGTATGTGTAATAATTATCTATGTCCTAGGTAGTTTAGGGGAAAACACTCTAGATGACAACCTAGATAGTTTTTGTGGGTGTGGAAGCAATATGGAAATAAAATTTTAAATAGAGAAGAATACACAAACTAGAACAAAATATTTTATTAATTTGTACATTCTACAAATAGTGTACTCTCAAGAGAGATGTATGGATCTATATTTTCTCCTATTTAATGTCTCCCTATCTATTTATGTTATATATGCATTTGTATTTGTGAAGATGAAGGTTATTATGGTACAATTGAATTGGTTAATCTTTCATGCTTGATGCTTTATCTCGTAAAAATTATAATTCTCATCATGCATTGTGATTATAGGTGGCATATTATGAAATGAATCTAGAAGATGTGTTGGATTGATGAAAAGTTCCCTAATAAGTTATACAATTTTATGCACTAAGTTTTTTCAATGTTATTTATGTGTGTTGATGCACATATGTGTAGATGTGACAAAAAAATTAGGCATATATTTATTACGAAAGCTATACAAACTAATCCTTGGTGTTTCAAATGGGTGACACATGATGTAAAGGGTTGTGCACAACCTAAGAAATTCCTTTTGACTTGTGTGAAATTGTTCCAAGTGCTACATGAATGGTGTGTGGTAAAAGGATCTACACACAAGGATTTGCATTATTAGACAAGTGATTTAATTGGTGTAGACACTTATATAGTAGAGTGTTTATCCTTCAATCCTTCTTGAAATATAGTATGAAGAGTACACAACATGTTTGACTTATGGAATCACTTTAGGAATATAATATCCCTTACCAACCAATGATATGGTGGTGCTCTAAGGATTAATTATGTAAACATCTTGGTGATGATGCAAGTAGGGATAGCCAATAATTGTGTCACTAGAATCAATTACCATGATATCACCTACTATATCCTCATGAAAATAATAACATATAAAATTAGTATTATAAAATGGCATGTATACCTATGGTGTTGCACAAAAAAATCCATCTCAAACTATAAGGCTATATATGGGTCACGGTTGGTAACTTTAAGTGCATAAGAATAGATTAAAAAATGAGGTTCTTCATGATACCATCATCCACAAAATTAAACTAATTTACCTTGCAACAACATTTTTGAATGGAATAGAGGCTTTGGTTTAGCATTTGGCATGAATAATTTCAAGGTTGTGTAGAGACATATAGTATTAGAGTCAATATTCTCCACTTTTGTCTCTTGGGAACCTTCTAATTTTGCATGCATGAAAAAGTTCATTTTCTCATAACATTATGTTGGATTGGTTGTTAGATTTATGCTTGCCACACTATTTACTAGTCTTGGATGGTTTATTCTTATTCCGAGAAGGTGTTTCTTTAGCACAAGATATTTTTCCCATTAGTTTCCCTTTAGTCTCAACTCCTTGGAGATAATTATGAAGTAATAGGATTATCCCATCATCTTAACATTGGAAAACTTTAATTTGGATTGAATAAATGGTTGCATACTACTACTATACTTGAGAACCCTATGTTGCTCTAACTTGAATGTTCTTAAATTCATATTGATATCATGGAAGCCATTTATGTAGGCATATATTTGTTGGTCATGTCCTTGGCATATTTATTTCCACTAAATTTAGTGATCATCATAGAAATTTTCATGATAGAATTCATTCTTGAAGGCTTAGAACTTCAAAATATATATGAGTGTATATGTAGATATGGCACAAAATTCAAGTAGATATAAAGTAATATCTATGAGTGTATGTGTAGATGTGGCACAAAATTCAAATAGAGATGATCTTAGAACTTCATGAGTGGTGCATGATAAAAATAATTTTGTGCAAGTTGAGAAGTGTATTTTGATTTGTATGGGATGGTTCTAAGTGTTTCATATGTAGTGAATATTGTAAGGGTTGTGTGTGGGGTTAGGTATTGTTGGACAAGTGACCAAGGCTAGTGCATGCACTTACATAATGGTATAAAGATCAATTAATATTCCCCTAATATATAAAAATAGTAATAGTATGTATGAACACAAAATAGAAGATAAGCATCAAAGCATGTGTAATAAAATTTCCCCCAATATAGGAAAATGTTAAGACAAGGATGGCCCTAAAGATAAGATAAGGATCATATAAGCATATCAATAGGATGTGAAGGATGTGGATATAATAAAGATGGTACAAATTATATCAACTACCCCGTCATATTTATATTCAATAGTAATAGTGTTTTGAGTGCATGATCTTCACAAGATCTTCCACTAGTTTTCCTTTAGGGGTACAGATAAGCCAAACGCTCATGATCCAAACCAACAAGTGATAATGAAAGGTGCTATCTAATTAGAAAAAAAAAATCATCAAACTCTTTTTTATCATTTGGGTTTTTATGGTGAGCATGAAGAACTAAATAACCCAATTGGAAATATCTATGAATGATTTCTTTGATATAAGCTTTCTTCAATTGTATTGATATAAGCCATTACAACTACATAAATAAATCTAAGCTAATTAAATAAATTTATTCAATTTACATAAATTAACTTAGATATTAGAGTTGTGGATAATAATTGTAGACACTAAAATAATTCCTTTGATTATCATTTTTTTTAGATTGCAAGAATTGAGTAGCATGACCCCCTATAAACTACAGTGTGCCTAGTAAACTTTTTAACATGATTGGCGACACTAGCGCGACACACCCTCTAGTACCACGGGGGTGGGGGAGACTAGACCTCGTGACCAACCTCTTGCAACAGGAAAGATTTAGCCAATCGAGCTAGGGCCTCCACCCCAATTCCTTTGATCATCATTATTATCATTAATCTTCACTAATTATTATCACGAGCCACAAATTATCATTTATTATCATTGAACTGATAATTATTTATCATTAAATTATTATGAGCTAATTATCCATTTAATAAATTAATCAAACTCGTAGTTATCCTCTTATAAATTAACTTCATCAAAATAGTAAGTTCTTCATCAAAAAATCTATTAAATAAATCAATAAATTTATAATTATATTCCCATAAATTAATTCTTTCATCAAAATAGTAATTTTCCCCACCAATTTCAATCAACTAAGCCACCTCTCCAAGCCAAAGCCAACTCCATAATCAGTGGAGTTGACTCCTAATATATGATTGAATCTCATTTGTCCATTCAATTTTATAAAAGTATAAAGATTAATCATCTTGCTCATCATTTTCATCATCAATATTTTTATGTAAAATCATGTTATCAATTTCATCATTCAAGAAATATTAATGAACTACACTAACATATCAAGTAGTCAAATTCACACTTTCAACCAATCTATCTTAGAGCACAACTAACATTGTTGATACAACAAGGGAGGTTTTGGGTGAAATTTTGGTTTTATTCATTTGATGTGTGTCTCTTTCTTATGCTTTATCTAAGATTTGCAATTAAATTTAGAATTTGAACTTCAATTTTTGTGTAAATTAGTTCTTATTTGATGTTTCAAATTTTCTTGTCTACATTCTAGCATACCTGATTAAATGAGACCAATACTTTCCCTCTAACCTTTGGCATTCTATTTTGATTTAATAGGTTTTTTTTTCCCTAGTTAATGGTGTTTTTCTTCAATTTTTTAATTATAAGATTATTTTTCAGGGTTTAAGGATCACATCCATTAATTTGAAATGATTATATTTCCTTCCATTTCTTATTTTTTATGTTGGTTGGATGTCATTGGAAGGCAAAGAAAACAAATAATGGATTTTAATTGAATTCACTACAAGTAAAATATGTATTTGATATAATGTTGATTTTTATTTCGTGCATATTATTAGATGTTGTTATAGAAGGGTTGTGGTATGTTTTATCATTTGTCTTGTTTCTCTTTGTTGATATTTTATTTTAAATTTGTGTATCCTCATATAATTCCATAGAAAACTATAAAATATATTTCCCTTCCACACAAAAATTATATTGGGTATTACACTCACACACACACTTCACCATAGTTACATTCCACATTTTGAAATTTAGGAAGAAGATATATGTGCACGATATTGTGGTTAATGTACCATCAATGCTAATAGTGAATAAATAATTTTGTGTCTTCTTTTGAGTGCTCATTTATATTCTATTATGATTGTGAAAACCATTATGATTTCTTTAATTTTTAACACCATTAGCAAGGTATTGGTTGCTCATTATTTTTTGGCATGCTAAATTATTCTTGGTTGCATATTTTTTTATAGATTTTATGTAATTTCCCCTTTCAATTAAATTCAACTCATTGGAGTATTTGCCCCATTCCCTTATTTTTAGTGGGTTAAGATACAGAAAAGGAAATAGTTTATTTTATATTTAATTATGTACCATGAGATTTAATATCCAATAATTAAATATTAAATATTAAAAATGTTATTTTATCCCACAAATGGGGTGTGGGATTCTTCTAGATGCATTTTATAACTCACATGAATCAAATTTATTCATGGTGGTTATGAAAAAATGCATGAATACTTGGTGGAGCAAGATTTTAAGCTATTTTTAGTCAAAATTAAGAGGGGGTGGAGGATAATTATTATTTTATTGTTTGAAATTCAAATTATGCAAAAAGGGGCATTTGGGTTGCATTCATCTATATATTGCAAGTTATTTCTCATTTATCTCATTTCACCATACAAAAACTCTACCAAAAATTATCTTGACACTTTTGTTCATACAATAATCTTCTATGGATGAAAACCCATTGGAGATTGGAGCAAGGGGAAGAAACCCCTTTGGTTCAAAGAGAAATTTCACTCAAGGATTCCATTAGATCTTAAGGATTTATAGGATGTTACAAATTTTCTGTGTATGTATGTTATTGTAGGTTTTATGTGAAGTTGTGTGGATTTGGTTTTCTAGTGTTTGTGTGGCATTTTGGGCTATTTTTTTGTTGGTAAAAGGAAACCATGGGAGGTTTCTCCCATTCTATTACTATAAAAAAAATTACATATGATTTTGGTCTTAGATGTTTTGTCTACCCTTATAATTCCAATTCTTAACATGATAGTGTTGAGTCTGAAACTGCCTTAAGCCAATTAAGATCAAAATCAAACGAAACCTAATGTATTACTAACCCTAACCATATGAATCTAGTATATTAAAAATAAAAAAAAATGTATATACTCATATCCAACTATTTAAGTATAGATATAGTAGCTATTTAAGTATTGATATAGTAGCTATTTATAAAATAAGTCTTACTTTGCTATCAAACATCATTTTGTCTTACCTAGGACCAAACAAGGACTCACTTAGACACTCTTTGACATGATTTGCAGAAAGCTCAATCTTGTCAAGTCGATAATGCCCTTTATATTTTTGAGGAATTTTGCACCCTTTAGAGCCACATGCCTATGAGATAAATAGAGGTGGATCCATTAGAGAACTTAAAAGGGAACCATTCCACTTTGTCATCGAAAGCCAAAATTTTGCCAGAATCTGTGGCATAGAAACTCCATTCCCATATTGAGCCACCTCCAAGACCTCATCCAAGTTACCCGGGAGTGGGCACATTCACCATGTACTATTTAACGTCATTCACTTCACCAAGACCAAGTAACGAAGCCATAAACATAGATGCCATATCCAATTTGACCCTATATTTGTGGTCCGAACATAGGAGTCCTTCCCCCCAAGATCCACTCAATTGCCAAAAAAATGAGATCATGCTTTGTTATGATATTGCTATCACGATTCAACCGTGTAGTTTCGAGTCAAACTCATTGACCCATGTTTCATGAGTAGCGGTTCAACAAGAACCCATCTCTCATGATATCGAATGGTCCACTTAGCACTCATTGCATCTAGGTGATGCTCACAGAGGTGAAGCACTGGTCCGTCCCGGGAGGTCACCCATCCCAGTATTGCTCTAGCTCATGAAACATGGGTCAATGAGTTTGACTCGAAACTACACGTTTGAATCCTGATAGCAATATCATAATTTGACACATTGTGGAAAAATACCTCCTACTTATCATGCTTTGTTTTAAAGACGCACTGAAGGTTTGGGGTTGGGGCCCTAGCTCAGTTGGCTAAATCTTTCCTATTGTAGGAGGTTGGTCACAAGGTCTAGTCTCCCCCACCCCTGTGGTACCGGAGGGCGTGTCATGCCAGCATCACCAATCACGTTAAAAAGTTTACCAAGCGCACTGCAGTTTATAGGGGGTCATGCTACCCGATTCCTGCAGTCTAAAATAAAATAAAAAAAAAAAAAAAAGACGCACTGGAGGTATCATTCTATGATGCAACCCAGAAAACCCATTTGTCGTTGACATGAGGTTAACCGAATAGGTGTGTCCATCACTGATTTCCAGCAAGGAGACTCATATTTTATGCATTCCAAGGGATGTGAATAAATAAACTATGCAAAAGGAAAATCACATGTGATGGATTTTGCAATTAATAATTATAGGAAGTTGATGCATGATGATCGCCTCAAGAGGCACAAGCGCGATTTCTCCCAACATTTTGTAATGATTACATTATTATTTCATACGTTGTTGCTATCTCAATTATTATCATATACCTCATAACTAGATCCTCTTCCCTATTGATTACTGCATTGGCAAGGGCATCAGCATCCATGTTCGATTCATGGTACACATGATTTGGTATACAGTTATCCAATTTTGAGAAGCCTACATTCCTATTTTCCAAATTTGGATAGTATTAAACCTTAATGCATTAACGACTAATGTGGAGTATCCCTTGATCACCACCTTTGATTTTCTTAGTATTGAGAAGATTTGTAATCCTCGTAGAAGCACCTGGAACTTTGCTTCATTATTGGTGCCTTGATTTATATATTTGGAAGATTTATATACAGTATCTCCCTTTTAATTGTGAATAATACATCTTTTATTAGTTGGGTCAATATTTCCTCTTGACGCTTCATCAAAATTCAATTTGATCCATTTTGATTAGGGAGTGTCTGTTTAGCTTCTTCTATTTTTTAATGGTCTCAATAGAGTTAGCCCCATTAATGAGGGTAATTTTAGGTTATTACATTTGATGTTATAGTTATTTTTTTGTAGAAGATCAATTTGCTAATTTTGTTTGTCAATTAGAGCAAATTTGGGTGTTGAGGAATTCATCTTTCAATTTAGAAGAGATAGGTGTTAGCAACGTTGTGTTTTGTAGTTTTAGATGGTTGTTTTTATTTTTATAGTTTCAAGATTTTTTTGATGTTGTTTATGATAGAATTTTCACTTTTGTAACAACATATTTAATGTGCAAAAATAAGATTTCATTTAAATAGAAAAATATTCATAATTTTTTATGCAAAAATTATCAATTTGGGTGCATAGATTTATGAAGAAATTGTTAAATCTTTGTGGGTATTCGTTCCATTTTCAACATTTATTTGAAGAGGGTTTAAAGTTTAATCTTTTGATGTAGATTTGTTGTGTGTTTTTGTATTTAAATAAATTGGAAAAATATTTTATTTAGGAATATTAAATTTCAACACCATTTTCTTGTAGCATTCTAAGCATGCTTAGCATAGCAGTTTCCAATGCCATTTATGGTAGGATTCTTTGGTTTTGGTATGGAAATGTATTAGTCACATAATTTTTAAGAAAAATAGAGTTATGGTTTTCTATAATATTTTATACTAATAGTTAATGAAAACCTCATTTAGCAAGTTTACTCTACATGACTGCATTAGGTAAGGGTTTAATCACATAGAACTGAAATCCCCACATAAGTCTTCCTTAATTTTTGAGTAGGTTTACTCTACACAACTGCATTACTTGTATTGTTCCTTAAATTTATTCCTCTTTTATTTTGCAATCATTCAGGAGGATAATATTATGAGAATGTTATCATTCAAATCATGAAATTTGTATAGTTGACATGAATTATCTTTAATCAATATTAATTTTCACAATGATATTCTTGTAACAATATAGAAAATACTTTGAGTTATCATTCTTTTGTGCATGATTCTCACCAATAAAACCTTGCTGAGGTAAATCATCCATAAAAAATTCAAACCAATGTTGTCTACCACCTCATAGCCTATCACATCACTGCATTATTGACTATTATGTGTAATATTTGAAGGTGAAAAGGAGGTAAATGTGAGTGTCAATAGTATTCTTTCATTTAAAATTTGGTTGCTCTTAGTTTATAGTTTATTTTTCTTTTAGTTACATTAAATATTTTATATTTTAGCAAATAAAAAATAAAGCAAAATAAAATTAAAAAATGATATTAATTTAAAAAAATCTAAAAAACTAATTTTCCATTTGAACTAATCTCATTTATTGTAGGTTGTTTCTTTTTTCTCTTTTGTAAGACAAAGTGTGGAGATATATTTTTTAAAACTATTGACATTTTTTGTAGTCATGATCATTTAAGATTCAATCATTAAACATTCAAACAATTTATTATGATTACCAAAGATTCGATCATCAAACATTCAACTATTTTTTTATGACCATCAAAGGCTTACTTTTTAGATAACTAACAATTTATTACATCATATCATTTTTGCTGACTAAAATGAACTTAGTATTCATTTGTTTTCTTCTCATGTATTCCCAATATTTGGACACTTCTGTATATTCTCCACTCTTGCCATTGGCAATCTCGAGGATCAAAAATAATTCCAAGTTTTATTTTTTATTAGTTGATTCTTTAATCTCAAAGTAATATCTTTTGTATGCTCTTCTCTTGTGCTTTTGGGTGATCTTGAAGATCATAAATAAGTATCATCTGCCCAAATTTATTTTTAGGATTCCTACCTTAGATTTCATCACTAGTGGGGTAATCTCAACTCTAACACTCTAATGAGGTATAAATAGTGTGAGTGCATCTAAAGACACACCTATTGAAAATCAAAATTTATTATATTAGGCTAAGTGCCCTTGAGAAATTTATATCTTGGGGAAGTGAAGGAGAAGAGTGGGATACTCTCTCCTTCTAACTATTTGGAATATTTTAATTTCATTTTCATAGATTAATGTTCCCTTGTGATATATCAAGGATACCCCAAGAAATCTTGTAAATCCTAGATTAAGACCATTGACCATCTTTCCTTATGGTGCATTAGATATCAATTAGGATCAAGAAGTTACCAAAACCATACTTTCAAAGTGGGCAGATAGAGATAACTTTGGGTAAGACTTTGGTCTCCAAGGTGAGAGGTGCATAAGTGGTGCATAACCTTACATCCCCTATCTATCCATCACTTGATACATAGTATATTTGTGGGCCCACAAGGATTGACACATCCATTGGATCAATTTTAGGATTATTTATGTGTATTATGTGTTTATTAATGTTAGATAAACCCTCCTTGCTTTAATCATTAAAGGGAAAATTTATCTTTTTGATCCTTAGGAACTTTTCTTTTATGTGTGAGTCATAGCTTAGTTTATAGAAACAAAATTTAAAAAATATAAAAAAGAAAAAAAAAATCTTTGATTGTTTGTTTATGTTTTCATCACTTGCTAATTTTTAAACATTGACCATCATCTACCAACTAAACCAAACCCAATAATTCCATGTAGACATTATGAATAACCTCCCTTTGTCTCCAAAATTCCAAACTACACCAACTACCTCCAATAAAATCTTAACATCCAAAACCAAAATAAAATTTCAACACCATCATTTAAATTTCATCCTAGTTAACCCAAAATCATCCACAAGAAGCCCAAAACACAAATTTGGATCCACCTCATATCATTATCCCAATCTGGATTATTATTTCTTTGATCGGACTCCATCAATTTATCAATTCTTTTTTGTTCTTAGAGCTTTTGTTAGTAGCAAACCGAGGGTGGGAGGTAGTCATTCCCGTCAATCTTGCTTGGAAAATTTGACTTAAGGAACTCAACCTATCATGAGGATTGACGAAAGCTGGTTTTGTAAAGTCAAACTAATCTCTTGAGAACTTTCTATCTCAGTGTGAAAGATTAAATTATCCATCAAAGATTTTTGATTAAATGTTCTGTTTATTTGAAATAACATCTACGTATTTTCACCAATCATTTTTCAAATCCCTGATTCAAATATCTTGTTAAACCCACCAACCCATCAATGTTAAAATCTCTGTCGTAATCGTTTAGATCTAAAATAAGTCAAAGGTGCCAGGAAAATGAGGATCATAATGCTGGTACTTTCAAATTTTCTTGCCCACATAGGGCCCTAAAGAAGGGTGGGCAATGAGTGTCCTTAAATATTATATTTAAGCACACAAATCAACACAATGCACTCTACGTTAGCTCATAGCAACTAGTGAAGTGGTCAACAAAAGGTAAATTTGAATATTGAAATTTAAAAGTGAAGGGATCAAATACATAACCATAAAAGTGGCACAGGTCAAATTTGAAATTGTAAATATAATATAGGGTGGTAAAAATAAGTTTAGGGATACAAATGTTAACTTTGGGGTTAGTGAAAAAGAGAATTGAGATACAAGATATCATGAACCAAATTCAAACATAATTATGTTGTAAACTTTGAATATTGTATTTACAATACTAAGCTAAAAATATAATGCACTAAATCATTTAAAAAAGATAGGTCCATAATGGAATAACACCTCTAAAATCCAATGCTAAACATCTACAAACAAAAGAAAAGTGATAACACTGCTATGTAATTAAATTAATTCCAATAGGAGAAGGAGGGTCATGGTTAAGGGGTTACCCCATGTATTTAAGAGTTCTTAAATATTACTAATGGGCTTCCAACTTATTATGTTATTATCTTTGTTTTTTTCCTCTTTATGATCAATAGGAGTCACACAAATAGGTGAATTGTCAAGACTAGCTAGGATAATTTCCCATTGTAATGCCAACATGATATGTTGCAATCATGCTAAGAAGTATGATATTGTATACATGGTGAAGGAGACTAACCATAACTTATATGTTGAGGGGTCCCATAGGAACCATGTCTAGAAAAAACATTGTGGCTATAGACATAATGATATCCATATGGATAGGAGGTATCCCTATTAAAAATACAAGGTGACACATGAGAAATAGTATATGGGGAATTAACCTAATTGTCAATAAGAACTTACAAGTTGAGAAATCTCTAGAGAAATTTGCATGAGTCTAGACCTAGATCTATAAAAGATATTAGAGAATATAATGGCTTTAGTATACATGGAAAAGTAAACATTCACAACAACACATTAAAATAGAGTAGCATTCATTTCTTTCCTTGAGCTTATTATAATTTTCACTCTATAAGAATTCTAAAATTCAGTACATGTAAATGGCATTTTAGGGTAATCACCTTTGGTTGGAAGAGGTTGAAAATATCATAAATCCAAGGCCACATAACATGAGCATGTAGAAAAAGTTAAAATAAATTATTTTAAGTTTTCAAATAACCAAAATAAGGAAAAATATGGTTATAAACAACTAAATGGATAAGTTGGGATCCAACAGGAAGACCTTGATAGGGGAAACACCAAGAAAAATGAGCAAGTTTGTGCTCTAGAATGTTAGACCATTTTTTTTGAAAATTGTAGTGTCATTAAATGGTAGTGGACTAGAGACCCTCACCTAGCATTAAGTTTTGAAACCATGGTTAGGTGGGGAGAGAGCTATAAATAACCTATAAAATGTTCATAATTCTATAAATAAGCATATAGATACCACTTCTAATATTTCCATTAGTGCTTGGTACATTAAATTTCAACTTTATGAATCATCCCTTTGTTGGGGTTAAACTACCCCTAATGTAGACAATGAATAAGTTAGGATAAAGAAACATAGGATTATGTGATTGAAAAAATAAATCATAATAACCAATCTACTAAACAACATGAATAGAAGCAATAGAATAATAATAATATACAAACATAATATTAAATGAGGCACCAAGATTTATGTGGGAAACCCTTATATGAGAAAACCCACAACCAAAAATATAGTCACCATTATATTATTTAGAATCCAAAGATTCAATATAGCATGTGTCTTGTAGATACTAAATCTATAATCCTATAATATAACATTCTTTTCTAATCAACCTTCCAATGTCTACACCCTCTATCCTTTTTTTAGCTAACCAAGCTTCCACACTTGTCACCTTCACATAAGAAAATACATATAGGCATCATCATAGAATACCAATTGTCTAATTCTCTAGCCAACTCATTGAATACCAAGAATCAAATAACTATATCATGACCATACCATAACAACATTTTGTACATATCACAAAATGTGATGTCTCCACATGGATAATGATAGAAAAAAAGTAGGGGGGCATAGACTAAAGTTTTGTGCCTCAATTATTCTTTGTTATGTATTTATACCCCAAACTTAGTAGTAAGAGAGAGATTATAGATTATCTATAATGTGGAATCAAACAAGGTATCAATCTATAGCTTATAAATAGAAAGTAAATGACAGTCCCTAATATCATACATAACCATCAATCAATTCTAGTATATTGATATATCTTATATTATATTTCTATCATTCCATTTGATATATTTATACATCATATACATCTTCTCTTTATCTATTCACCTGTTCCTTATTCTACTTGCATTCCTTCGTATATTCCTTTGTTCTTATTCCTATTTCTACTCCTCCTTTGTTACATTATATTCTACCTTATACATATATCCTCATATTGGGATGTGTCCATTATATAATACATCTTTTTCTAGAGGTGACTTGTCAATTAAGAGCTCTGTAATCCTTTTACAATGGTTTGTGGTAGGTTTTCCTATGTTGTGTCTATGTTATGATACTTTCCCTACCAACATCATCCCCCTTTCAAAACTATGTCTTGTCCTAAAGACATTTAAATCACCTTAATTATTTGGAAGAATAATTTTATAGATTTCCTTAAGATGGGCAAAGGTGTTGTCTCATTGAATTTTTTTCTATTGCAGTAGATGTTTGTATGCATTAATTTATGTCAAGAGCTTGTCTACTTCCTGCAAGGTGGTAGGAAGTTGGATTTTTTTCACCAATTTTTGTTCATATCTTATAATGCCTATTACATGTTCTAATTATAGGCTTAAAACCTCTCTTAATTACTTGAATTAGTTCATTAATTGCTCCCACTTCTCTTGTAATTTTTGTAATTGCACATGGATGGATTTCATCTATGCTTGGAATTTTTCATATTATCATTCATAGCATCATATGAGGTTCCTACCTAAATAATATTTTATTCAATTTGATCCATTTGTCCCTTGATATTCTTTGTGAGGTTAGGTCATTGGAGACAAAATTATTAAAGTATGTTGATGTCACTTTTTGTATTCTTTAGATTTTTAATATGGGATTCCAACATGGTGTGATCAGTGGCACATTTACTTTGATCTTCATCTATTTTTCTTTTTGTAGTTTCACAATTATTGTTTAGAAAATTTTGTATGTTTGTTGCTTTGTATCTTGTATTAGCTCATCTACTAATATTTTGATGTGTTGTCAAAGGCTAATATGAATCCCTTTTATACACATGGAAAATTATTTTGAATGTCTTGTAATACTCCCTCAAGTTGCTCGTTACTATTCATATGTTGTTTTAGTATATCCTCCCTCACTATTTGATGAAGGATTTCCCTGAGTTGCAATTTCTTCAGAGGAGAAATGTTGGAGAGATCAACCTAGGAACCAACCAAGGGAAATTGTAGCAACTATGAGGTGGCTAAAGGTTGTATTTTCTTTTGTTGTGTTAGGAAGTTCTTAATAGATTGCATTGGGTAAGTTGTGGTAGACAAGGATGGCTAATTCAAAGATAGTGGGGATTGTGAAGGAATTTGTTGATCCACTAAAGGATTTGTGTCTCCAAAAGGTGACGATGAGATTTTTTGATATTTTTTTCCTTCTTCCTGCACTTTTGTATATGTCTTTTTGGTGGTGTCTTTTATTTCTTGATTTTTTTAGTGATGGCTAGACTCTTTAACATTAAATTATCCACCCTTTGTTTTGAATGGAAATCTCTACTTATATCTATTTTATCTCTTCCTGTTGTGCAACAATGATAGACAGAATTATCTCTATTAGAGATTCTTCTTTTAGTTGTTCTTCTTCTTTTGTAGCCTACTCTCATTTTTGTCATAAGGAAATAGCTAGTGGTTGTGGGAACTTATCAATCATACCCTCCAATATTTTTACAGAGGCAACCATGTATCAAATAATGGCTGCTTCAACTATGGCTCTATTTGGGACACCCATTTCTTCATATACTGCTAGTATTTTTTCCAAAACTCAAGAGGTCATTGAATAGGGTATTCTTGTTTAGAATTATCTCTAGTAGTTCTTCTATAGATTTCTATTACTATCTTTCCTCTTCCTCTAATGGGAAAGTCTCTTTTTTGTGCTTTTTGCTTCTTTCTTTTCTTCACATGTTTTGTACTCATTTTTAAGAGTGCTTATGAGGCCTCTTCTACTGATGGATCCCTTTTTGGAGGTGTAGTTGATAATCTTCTTTCTTATTTTCCATTGCTTCCTCTAAATTGAGATGTGATAGGAGATACCCCTACATGTAGTCTCCCTAACCTCCACGAAGTATAGATACTTTGTTCCTCTGGTTCTTTTTTTGCAAGTCCCTATTTTTCTCTTTATTTTTCTTTGTTTTTATCTAACTACTCTACAGGTTTTTTATTTTCAAAATTATCCATATTTTCTTGATATATAGTGAAATTATATGTATTGGGATCTTTCGATAGCTGAAGCAATGTTCTCACATATGAATCAATTTCTACAATATTAACTTTGTATGGAAGTTTTAGTATCTAAGATGTGTGAGGTTTTATGGCCTTCATTAATATAGTTCTTGTCCACCAAAAAGATAGTGTCTTTTATGTATCTTCTTACTATATTATATGATATTCATTCTCTGTCTTATGAACCTTTTTTTGTAGGGATTTGAAAAACCCCCAAGAATTTGTGGTGAATGAAGTAGCATCTTTGAAATTTTTATGGTTATTGATCTAGACAGCTACCAATCTAGTTGTTTCCCAGATTTTCCCTGTAAATGTTGATAGCTCATTCAAGAAGTAAAATTTTAAATAAATAATTAGGGTCCCATACCTAAATTATTAATGGGGCTACTTCGTTTTCTTCACATTCTCTAGAATTTATTTTTGACACTTCACAAAGATCAATGTATTTTCCTTCCGTTATCATCTAATATGTCACATGAATTGATGTTGTCATTACAGATTCCTCCATGTTTGTGTAGTAAACCTTGACTGCAGTGCCTATAGTCACATATCTTATCATCATAATGGTGATTTTTGTCACATGTAAGTTGTGGCCATCATGTGTTGATCCAATAAGCTTTGTGGCCTCAATATTTTGTTTTTCCTTATTCGAAGGGATATCTCCTTGCACGTATAATCATGTAACTACTTGAATGGTCTCTTTTATAATCTATTATGGTTTATCCAAATAGATATATTC
>VDFB02274614.1:0-81334 GCA_007258455.2 Sequoia sempervirens
ATACTTCAACATCAACTAAGGAGAAAAATAGGTATATTAAACTCTATTAAATGAATATTGAATTTTGGATCCATAATATTGTGTACCTACACCAGTTGTTTATAAGGGTTTACAATGTGTTGCGTGAAAAATAATAAAAATTAACTATGACTTCTAATATAACAATAGGTTGTTTGCATGCAATGCAAATTTTATGCAAAATTTAACCCAATAATACACAATTTAAACTTAGGAAATCTTCAATTAGACTAATTACAACTTTGAATAGATCTTCTAGAA
The DNA here is from genome assembly GCA_007258455.2 of Sequoia sempervirens. Lineage (NCBI taxonomy): Eukaryota > Viridiplantae > Streptophyta > Pinopsida > Cupressales > Cupressaceae > Sequoia > Sequoia sempervirens. Next base: position 280 of record VDFB02274614.1, read on the forward strand.
GATGACTAAAAATGGATCAATCTATTAATGGCTTTGACTAAAAATAGACTACTCAAAATATGACAATTTCTTCAAACAACAATGATGATTAAAATAGTTTTTTAGTGCAAGCTAAAAATAAATTATTTTGGACAATGCAATTTTGAAGATGATTATAACAAATTTTGTCTATTCTATCCATGGTAATATCCTAATAAAACACTAAAAATATGAAAATTCGATACTTGAATCTAAGTACCCCCTTTGTTGATCATACACCAAACCCTAGTTGAAATATAGAACTTGGATACTCTAAAAACTCTAGCAACTTAGAAAACGATCAATAACATGATGAATATTTCATAACCTTAAGCACACAAAAAGATTAAGCTACCACTTTGTCTAATAATCTACAAGTATATATATGAATACTATGAATGTATTGAACTTGCTGGTATCAATTTGAAATTGGGAACATTGGGAAGGTTTTCAATACTAAAATCACCTATAGCCAATTTTTTGTTGCCTGACTAAATTGGACCCTTGTTGCTATGACATAATTTTTATTGTTGTCGATAATCAAAACCTCACAACAATGATGAAAGTTGTAGCTCTATTCTAGGTGATAAAAACCACGAAGACCTACTAATAACAACTACTCCTTTGTAGCTCTATGCACAAAAAAATTGATGTTATCACAAAATATTAGTTGTAATATTGATTAGAAGTCACTATTGATATTAGGAGTTGTAGGATTTTCCTTAGGCACAATTCAATATACACACTTTTAGGAAGGTCTTCCCTTAGGTACAATTCTATACACACACATACATATATATCAAACCTTCCTTGAGTTTGAAAAGTCATGTTGTATGAATAGATGCATTTGTTTTCAAACGCAAATCAAAATAGGATAATAATGACACCTTTGTAAGTTTGCATCTTGCTACATGATTATAGTTGGCCCTCACAAATATGCATAGACCCATACAATTATTTCATGCCTTTGATTTTGCAATGCTTGATTTGCTAAAAATGGCACACACTCGACAATATAAACTTCATCTTTAAATTTGTTGATTTCTTCTCCCTTTACACAAGAACAAATCTATGTATGTGAATTCAATTTTCAAAATTGGAACTAAATTTATGCCTTAAAATTCACGTTCCTATATGAACTATTTTTTATTTTTTATTTTTTGTCTGCATTTTATCTTCACCAAACGTGTGTCTAACAATGAGATTTTGTGATGAAGTCGAGGTTAGGAGACCTTATCAGGCTACCCAACGACACAACCAACAACTCACAATAGGAATAAAACTCTTAATAAACACATGTTAAAAAAAATTCTAAACAAAAATAAAATAAAATAAAACTCTTAATCCACACCAAAAGAGTTAAAAAAAAAATTCTAAACAAAAAACCCCTAGATACCTAATTTCACCTATAGTGAGGGTACTTAACCTCTTTTGCCTCATTTCAAAAATACATGCAAAACAACATTTTTTTGAAGCTGAAAGCAACGGGATAGAGGGACATACACCAAAAAGAGAAAAAGAACAACACAAAGAAGATCTATCTATAAACAATGGGCGAATCTTCTTGTTTTTAAAAACATTGGAGATTTTTTTCACTTTTTAAAAAAAAATTGAATAATTTTTTAAACCTTTTATACATTATACAAAGGTTGTAGTGTCAATTTTTTAGTATTTTTACAAAGTTGTAGAGTTGTAAATTTGTAAAAAAAAAATTTGTTATGTTCATACAAAATGATTGGTAGCTTAGCTCAAATGCCCCACATAGAGAACTTATTTAAATTTGATGCAACATACTCTTTGAGGGCATACAACCATGATTGAACAACTTTTCGATGGTAGGGATTATCATTGTAGCCAATGTGAGAATGAGTATAAAAGCTCGTATAATTGGATTAGGAATAAGAATTTTTTTGGGGGCAAAATAAAAAGAGTTGCTAAAGCAAAAAATAATGGGACATATTAAAGAACAAGAGGATATCAACATGGTAAGTAAAAAATCGAAGTTGAGGAATTAAAAAAATGGTGCAAAGCGGTGATTCAAAGGGATGGAGGTGAATAGGACTGTAGTTTGGTGACTGGGATGTAGGCAAAGTCCTAGATGTGGGTCTTAAGTAATTGGGGCAAAGTAATGATGGAATTTCAATTTATGCAACTAGAGCAAATAGGATTCCTATGGGCTCAAGAAACTTGGAAGATCAAATATTGCAAGGTAACTTCTTGTAGCAAAGTGGTAAGGAAGGATGGAGAAATGGCAACCATAATCCAAAATTCAAAAACTCTAGATGGTTTAAACTTCACAAAAATGAAGAAAATCTAGGTGGTTAGTAAGAAAATTGTTGAAGAGTAAGGCAATTGTGGTAAATTCGAAAGAGATACAAATTCCTTCAAAAATATTGAGAGAAACATCGTTCTTTGTAAAATGGATGGGACCTAGGGCATCCAGGTCAAGAATCCAAAAATGATGGTGTGCAAAAGGAGGATAAGAGCTAAGTCTTAAATTGTTACCTAATGATTTTTATTTGGTAGAATGCAAAAATAAAGCTAAAAGAAGAAATATTAGGTCAAGGTCCCTTAATAATGGAGTAGGATTTTATTCAACAAATCAGATCCCCAATTTCGATACCCTAGCACATTCATTAGGGAAAGCCCCGATGTGGTTAAGATTAAATAATTTGCTATCAAAATATTGGAATGAAGAAAACCCAAAGTCGATTGGAGATGCCCTAGGAACCTATATAAAATCAAAAGAAAACTTTCAAGTTGGTGAATTTGGGGTATATATTAGAATCTATGTAGAGCTAGATCCAAGTATGACCTTTTGGGATGAATTGGAGATAATAACAAAGACTAGCAAATGGAAGCAGAGGCTTACTCTAGATACTTCCCCCCTATCTACAAAAATTGTATCAAGAGAAGTCACCTAGAAGAGGAGTGCCCAAGTTTGAAGAAAGCATAGGGAAAGGAGAAAAGGAAAATGGCTATCGATGTAGAAGAGCCATCCCTTGAGATGGTAATGGAACAAATAGAAGCTATTCAAGGACAAAATAAAAAAGATAATATAGATAAGGATCAACTTCCTTTTAATGCAAGGTAGAAGACATAATCAATTACAAAATCAATAATAAGGCTTCGAACTTTGAAATCACATGCGATTTATTCAGAACTACCAATTTCAATAGGTTCAACAATATTGAATTATCCCTAGAATCAATAAGAGAAGAGGTATTGGAAATGACAGAATCGGAAAATCAACTTAAATGGAAGAGGTTGAAGTAGAAGATCATGAAGGAGACCAATTTTGGAATCCATCTTCAAAAGCTGAAGGGGAAAGGGGTGGTGCGACAAAATCAGGGAAGCTAGGAATAAGCAAAAAAGTGACTAAAAAGTGATCATTGGATTGTGGGGAAGGGAAGAAAAAGGGAAGGAAATCCAACAAAGAAAAATTAAGCCAAGATGGGGATGTTGAAGGGCAAATGAAAAAAGTAGGATGTTGAGATCTAGGAAGGAAAGAACCCTTCCTAGAGAGCAATGAAGATCTCCTCGTAGAATGTTAGGGGCTTAAATTCCCCTAACAAGAAGTGCTTATTAAAGCACCAAATGGAACTATCGAAAGCAAGTGTGTTATTGGCGCAAGAAGCAAAATCGATAGTGTTAGAGATGGAACAAATGAAATGAAAAGTAAAATTTGGAGTATGGATGTGGTCCCCTCAAAAGGGGCTTCAAGTGGGCTTGTATTTTGGAAGCATCAAGTAGTTAAGATGGAAAGATTTGCATAAAATAAGTATTATCAAGGATGCAAGGTAATAAAATTAATAGAAGATCTTCAATTTCTAATATTAAACATATATGGACCAGCATCCCCTCAAGGGAAGAAACAACTATGGGCAAAAATTGAACAAGTCATAAGAAAAAACTTGAATGATATCTATCTTCTAGGTGAAGATTTTAATGCAATTTTGTATAGTGGGCACAAATTAGGGGGACTTCAAAAAAGAATCCTATTGATTTTGTAGAGTTTGTAGAAAAGAACGACTTGATAGAGATACCAATGAAAAATGACTTATACACATGGACAAATAGGAGACTGGGTTTCAACAACATCTCAGAAAAATTGGGCAAGTTTCTAATAAGGGGAGACTTGGGAAACCTGCCTTATGCTTTAGAATGCAATTTGGTACCATTCTCAAGCTTAGACTATTTCCCTATTCAGTTACATATTGAAAAGGATAAGAAGGCCAAAAGATGTCTGTTTAAATTTGAGAATATGTGGATGAAGGACCCAACATTTCAAGACTTAATATCGAAGTGGTGGGAAGAAGGCTCACATGCTAGAACAGAGATGTATTGCATAGTTGTCAAACTAAAATATGTCAAGAGAGTTGCTCAAGTGGAATAAAGAGCACTTTAAAAATATCCTTGAAAGAAAAAAGAAATAGAAAAGAAGATACAAGATCTGAATGAGGAAGTGTTCATAGTAGGAATGGATCAAAGAAGTCATATAACATAAAAAGAACTATTGAAAGCATATTATGAGATGTTGGCAAAGGAAGATATATTTTGGAGGTAGAAAGCAAGAGAAGTTTGGTTCAAAGATGGTGACAGGGACACCAAATTCTTTCATAACGCCACAAAAGTGAGATGCAACCAAAACAAAATAAATTCAATTAAACTAGCAGATGGCTTGGTAAGTGAGAATCCACAAGCCATTAAAAAGAAGCGGTTGTTGAAAAATACGAAAGGCTTAAATTGGGTGTGGCAGAATCAATTGGTAGAGAGTCTACAACAATTGGTTAAAGAAAACCAAAATAGGTTGCTAATGGAGGCATTCATGGAAGCATAAATAAAAGAAGCAACTAGGCAGCTACATCCTGATAAGGCTCCTAGTCTTGATGGTTTCCATCCAAGCTTTTATCATAAATGTTGGGATATCATTGGGAAAGACATAACATAAGCCAGATACGACTCAAGAAGGAAGGGGAAGCTACTGAAGGAAATAAACAACACCTTTATCGCTTTATTACCAAAGAAAGAGCAAGCAAAGACAATTGATGATTTTCAGCCTATGCAACACTTTGTACAAGATCTTGGCTAAAGAAATGGCAAATAGACTTAAAAAGATTCTTCCAGACATAATAGCAAAAGAGCGAACCAGATTTATTCTTGAAAGATCAATAATGGATGAGGTCATTATTGCTCAAGATTCAATACATTTGACACAAAAGAATGGGAAGCAATAAAGATTGATTAAGCTAGACATCAAAAAAGCCTATGACAAGGTAGATTGGAGGTTCCTTTCTAAAGTCCTAAATGTGTTTGGTTTTGACGATGAATGGATAAATTGGATATTTAATTGTATTGTCTACCCTAGGTATTCAATGTTGGTAAATGGCTCCCTAGAAGGTTTTTTTGAAGTGTCTTGAGGCTTAAGGCAAGGAGATCCATTGTCTCCCTTCCAATTTGTCATTATGGTAGATGCATTAGGAAGGGCTTTGGACAAGGCGATGAGGTTAGGAAGACTTGAGGACTTCCAAATGACGAGCAGTCTACCTCTCGTATCTCATCAACAGTTTGTTGATGATACCATGCTTTTTGGAATGGCCAAAAGGAAAGAAGCACAACAATTCAAGGACATTTTGGAAGCATATAATTTAGTCTCAGGTCAAGAAATAAACATGCAAAAGTTTGAAATATTTTTTCTATAACACCCCAAAGAAAACAATAGGAAACTTTAAAAATACTAAAGTATAAACAAGGGAAGTTCCCAAGCACTTATCTTGGACTTCCATTAGCAAAACGCACAAGTTCAAGCAAGTTGTGGAATCCTCTCATTCAAAGAATGAATAATAAAGTGCCTGCTTGGAAGGGCAGGTGGCTATCATGGGTAGGGAGAATCTTAATGTTGAAAGTCTAATTATCCACTCTTCCAATATATCTAATGTCATGTATTGCACTAATGGTTGGGGTTGGCCATAGCCTTAGTCAAACAATGAGAATGTTATTTTGGCAAGACTCATCAGACAAAGATAAACTTTCCCTAATAGCCTGGGATAATATTTGTAAAGCAAAGATGGATGGTGGTGTGGGTCTAAGAAACCAGTCTTCTCAATATAAAGCATTAGGGGCAAAGCTAGTTTAGAAAATGTTCAAAAAGCCACATTTAAAATGGGTTAGAATTTTACAGAACAAATACCTAGACAATAATGACCCTACTCGTATTCTTGCCATAGAAAGGCTCGCTCGAGGTTCTAGGATCTGCAAATCGATCATTACAAATTATTTAACTTGGGACATTCATGATGGACACACAACTTTGTTCTAGGACTCATGGGATGGTCATCCACCTTTGGATAGTTTGGTATCTTTAACACAATCAAAACAAATTTTGACACAACTTTGGGGAAGAAGAGTCGAGAATTATTTGGAGGAAGTTGTTGAAGATGGGGTGCCTCTTTGGAAATGGAAAAGCTTTGCTAATAGTGGAATCCCAAGCAAAGAAGCAGATTCTCTACAACACATCCTTGAAGGTAGGAAAATAGTAGTAAGGTTGGGGCAAGATTAATTAAAGTGGCATGGAGCAAATAATGGTCAATATAATCCAAACGACGATTACTATCTAATGGAAAATAATGCTTCTAAGAAAAAACTCCCAATCCATTTATGTTGGGATAAACTTTGTCTGCCCAAGGTTGGAACCTTTGCACGAGCTGCATTGCAAGGGAGATTTTTAACTATGGACAAATTTATCAAAATGGGCTTCCATGGGCCTTCTCACTCTATTTTATGCCAAAATGGGGAAGAAATTGCGAATCATCTATTGGACGAGTGTTCATTTCCACAGGAGTGTTGGAGATGGTTGTGTGCTGAATTAGGTTGGTATGGTGCCCTTCCCAGGGATGTTCTAGGTCTATTCAAATCTTGGCCAATTTTGAAAACAAATAATTCTTTTGTGTTTAACAATTAGTCCCATCAATTCTCATTTGGGAAGTTTGGAAGGAAGGAATCAAAGAATCTTTCAAGAAAAAAGAAATGGCATTACCATCCTTTCTAAATAAGCTAGAAGCAACTATAGTTGAGACATCAAATAGCAGGGTGGCAAACAAAACCAAAAGCAAAGCAATCATAGAATGGGACCATAGGATGTTGAAGAATTGGTTTGGTTTAAAACCGCCACAAGTGAAAGGCAATGGTGGAGAAGCAAGCAAAGAAGCCAAGGAATTAGCAATATGGTATCCTTTGCCATATGGATGGTTCAAGATGAATTTTGATGGGGCCTCTAAAGGCAACCTAGTCATATCTAGGGTCAAAAGCATAATAAGGGATTCAAAAGGCCAAATAGTATGTAGTGCATCACTACCTCTTCTTGTCAGAACAAATAATGAAGCTGAGTTAAAGCACTTTCCCACGGTTAAAGATTGAGCAAAAAACTTAAAATTAAAAATTTGGAAATCGAAGGCGATTCTTCAATTATCATAAGTGTAGTGCATAATCATTTGATCCAAAATTGGAGATTGAAAGCCCAATTAGAAGTGGCATTGGGACTCATGGCCACCTTTAGTAATGTGCTAGCCAACCACACATATAGGGAAGCGAATGTGGAAGCAGATCATTTAGCAAATGTAGCGATTGATGACTATCAAAATTGCACCTTTTCCAAAGAATCAAATCAAGACATAACTAATCATTAAACAAGAAAAGAAATAAATTCTCTCCCTTGCAAATGAAGAGAAAGACAACTACCAGATACAAAATATCAACTAGACATGTAAAATCCTAAACAAAATAATAAGGTAGTAAGGTGATCATCAATCAGAGTTGAAGGTGATGTCAAGGTGTTGGCCAACATAAATACCCTTTGCCAAACTCACGATAAAAATGGGTAGGTCTATAAATTTGACCAAGAGGTTTGAAGCAAAGCATTTCTCTTTTCCATAACTCTAGTTGAAGCTTTGGGTATGGATACTCCGATGCGCCTGGTTTGCAAGGAGAGGAAAATGGCCTTTCTTAGAGAAATAGCCAAGCATAGGCTAAAACTGATATTCAAGTCGCATCACAAATTGGTGATGATGGCAGTTAAATGGGTTTTAGGTGATGATTTTCTTGTTGCAAACAATAGACACTGGATTAATATCAATATCTCCTCTAGGATTGTTGCTTCCTTGTTGGATTTCGGTGAACCCATGGACATGGTGAGAGCATTGTTAGTGGGATTGGTAAAGAAGGCATTTCTCGAAGGTTTGGAGGAAGTTTTGTTAGTGGCTCATCTTGGTTTGGGTAGCTCGCTTTCGTATTTGGTGCCTTTTAGAAGAAAACATTGTGGTTCAGTGGTGGCCATTCTTGGGAAATTTCCACATTGGCACCTTCATGAGTCACCGGAATAAGGCTGCAAAGGGCTGTTCTTTTTTGAAGAAGATAACCAACTTGGAGCCTAATTTCGGGATAGAATGGATGTACAAAATCATCAACCAGGTGGAGGATGTGAAAGATTAGGCAACACAAAGCATGAAATGAGTAATATGCAATTTTTGTATAGATGCATAGTAGCAATAGCTCGGGTCTGCGAACCCTTGAGCATAAGTTTGATAGAATAGTATAGATATAGACAAAGAATTAGATGTGATGGGCTTCTTTACAACAACCTTAGCCTTTTTTCTTCTACTTTCCATGATCTCAACTCCTCTCCACAGACTTGGCTTTGTTGGCATAAGTGCATTTGGCAGTACAAATTAAAGCCTAATAGCTCACTTAACTTTGGTGTTTGGGTCAACAAGTGCTTCCCATTCAGCAAAGGCTTTCCCATATAGACACTGCTCATCCAAGATAGCCTAAAATGCTACCAAGATAATGAAAGTTTAAATAGCATCATCTTTACTAAGTTGTCCTCTATGGGTGTGAGAACTATACCCATAATAAGCTTTTGAAATAGACTGCTATCAAAGGAAAACATTCAATTTTCAATGAGAAGATATTTTGAAAAGTGTTGGGGGAATATAGTGCGTTAAATGAATATCAAGGGCTAAAAGACAATCTTTGAGGATCTGAAAAGCAGACTTAGCATAGTCCACAGGCCTACTGTTTGAGTTTTAAGAAAGAATGACACTTTGAATGTCAATATCCAAACTCCAACCTCATGAATATTTTCATTTTGCCTTCCCAAAACCTGCTAAAAGTTCTTTGATAGTTATATTGTGTATGTTCTCAGTAAAATAGACTCTGGTTATCGTAAAATAAGAAGTTTAATCAGCCAAAAAATAAATGTGTCGAAATTAAAGAAATCAACCAAAATGGTTCAACTTAATTTAACGTAAATGTGGGCTACATATTAGCAACTAACGATCATCAGATTTAAATTTAAATTATTAATCTTCATCAACATATAGTACTGAGAATACTTTGTGCAAAAGGTAATTACTGAATGGAATCCTGATATAATACCAAAATTTGCACTGTAGATTGTCAAGTAAACGAGATGCCCCAAAGCTAAAGTTTGGAATATATTGTCCTTTGCAACAAAATTTTAATGCTGACAAGCACAAGTAAAACCAAAGTATATAACCAGCTCTATGATGAGGGGCACCTCCCAATAAGAATTGCCAGTACCTATTGCCTCTTCATAGATGCTAATCATGAGTGGCAGCTAAAAATCCAGGTCCATGCTTGACTTATATGAATCATGTTACCAAATGTTGCTGTTTATATAAATAATGTTGTGTATAAATACGCACTCACAGAATACTGTGCAAATGCTCATCTCTTGGTACCCACAAAAGACAGTATTAGTTTGAAATCTCAATCAACTATTCAGTCATTCAAGGTCTTGTGAAAAGCCGTCTGCCACCAAAAATCCCACATTAATGCATATTAAAGCATGAAAAAAATTTATAAGTCAAGTGGTTAATTCTAGAAGCCAATGATGTCCAAATCAACATTATGCAGAAAATTCTCTCAAAATAGAGAATAGAGCAATAAAATATCACTGGACAATAACTTTACTAATACATACCGAGGTTGATGTTTTCAATAGCTCACGGATAGCCATTGTTGCGTAACATGAAGTGGGTAGGGTGAAGCTTATCTGAAGAGCAGTATGTGATGAAGGTTCAGAGCCATCACCAAGATTAACTTCCTTCACATTTGTTTTCAATTTCTCTTCAACATAACCTCTAACTAAATTAATCTGTGGATTCTGCTCTCCCTCCAAAGATGGCAGCGTTTCATGTTCAGTTGAATTTTCATTTGATGTTTGCTGTGGCACATTGTTACATTTAGCTAGTGCATCAAGATCTGTTTTGACCAATTGTTCCGTAGGGTCCTCATACTTAATGATATTCCTGCAAAAGATTACCAGGAATAGTAATGAGAAATAAAATCATTATGTCAGAAGCTAAACAGCCCATTTAATTTTAAAGAACAGTATGACCTATGTGCAAAAGCTAAACTCATAAAACTAAAACACAAATGACCATCCGGCATATGGAAGGATAGTCATTTACAAGTTCAACCATCAATTCAAAGTACTCCCCTCAATGAAAACATGAATTAAAAACAAAACGATAAAGAATTCTAAGTCCTCACATACCACATATAATCAATTGGCTTCTGGATTAATCTCCTGTATCCTCCTGCCATGCTCATTATTGAATATTCCCTGAAATGATGAGAAAGAACTTCAAAACAAGAAATAAACAACAATCATGGATGGACAACATGAAACAAGACAATACTCACAGAAGCTTCCCTGCTAAATTTCCCTAACTCCCATGTTTTTAATTAGACCACAAGCATTGCTGCACTGAAGTGTTACAAATGTCTTCCAGATAATCTAAATTCTAACCACAACAGAAGAGAAATCCTCATTTATGAAATTACATCCAGGAACTTACTTCACATTATGTGAGCAATCTTGCAAATTAACTGAATCCTGCACAAGAACCACATGATCACCAAAATTACCTATCTTCTTTTCAGTCAAAGAGGACGAAAAGTACAGCACAGGTAAAGCTACACGAATAAGAAATCATTATAATTACAAAAGATCACTGTACATATTAAGCAATATATATATGTAAGTGATTCACTATCGCTGATCCCTTGATCTACAAAAAAGAGTGCTACTAGAGTCCCTTGATTTTGGCAACCCAAGTGTATGCACATATCTATAAGAGCAAATCACAAAACAAAACATCCAATGACATTGGAATGAGATGAATGCACGGTAACACTACAACTTTTTAACCAACGAAGGATATGATAAATGATTGGTACTTCTATGAGAAACATGTATCAGGATAGTCCAACTTCAAATAATACCAATTGTGAGGTGGACATGAAGAGATCATTTGGAATACCAACTTTCCTCTATCAGGTAACGTCTAAACACAACCTAGACCAAAACTTGATGAAACCAAAAATAAACATTGACAGCAACAGGAGAATCACAAAAATTATCAATAGCATAACATTAAGATACAATCACATAACTTATGCCACTACATTGATAAAGATAGATACCATATGAGTTCGTTAAATTTGAAATGCATTAAACTTTAAAGTGAAGATTTATTCTTAAGTAGGAATTCAAATATGTATAAGACAGTAGGACCACTTCATGCAGGAAATACATAGACACCCTTTCAAAATGACCAGCACAAGGGATGGGAAATGGTGCTGTAGGAACCCTAAAGAATTCCGTAGAACCCTAGATTTGCAAATATTGAATTTGTTGCTAATTAAAAAAAATATCTTGAAATGTCTTGGTCAAACCCTGGTCAGCAAATACATACTCGTGATTTTGTAAAAATACTCGTCAAAAACCACATCACCAACCCTAGCCACTAAAGGAACACTCACAATTTCATTTAAAAAAATCATAAAAAAAATTCTGAAACCCTAGGTCATGATTTTTATCTGTTTAAAAATATGTGATTTCTACAAAAAAATGCTGTGTAAGTTTACAAAATTCTAGTGCCACAATTTCAACAAAAATCTCACAAATTTTCTGCCCTAGATGAGTCCGTACAGTTCCATACAAACTCTTTTGGCTCTTCACTGTGCTTCGCAAGCAATTCCACAATCCATCACTACCGACAACAGTCGCTAGGACGATTCGCTTTCTCAAATCCCAAAGTTCAACTTGGGCTTTGATACCATATTATGAATACAAAACACAAAAAGATTACCAATATATTTGTTTGATAAAATAAGATGCAAACACTTTCTTATATAGACTTACAATGAGCTAAAGATAGCGAAAGATAAAAATAGCAAAAACTAAATAAAGCATAAAGATTAGTTTAAGACTAACCTAAAGTCGAAACAATTTTATTGAACTCTAAGTTGAAACAATTTTATCAGCCTCAAGGAGAGGACATGGGTGGTGGTTTCATTGTTTCACTTTCAAGCTCTCCTAGATTCCACTCGTTCAGAGTTAAAGGGTCCATACAAGGTCAGCCATCACAATCTTGATTGATAGTGGGGCTACACATAATTTCATTGATTCAGCCTTAGTGACAAAGCAAGGATTAACAACACATACCTTCGATGGGTTTATGTAATGAACCGGACCAATTTTTTTTTACAATGAACAATCCAGTACAACAAGAACCCGTTAAAGGTCAGCTCAAATCAAAACCAACAATTGGGAAGTAACTCTTTGCCAAGAATGCGCACTCAATCTCGAGATGAGAATGATGCTGTCATATGGCAAGAGGGTCGTCAGTAACAACTTGAAGTATCACAATGCTGAAAGGAAATCTCAACGCCAAGAATGTGCTCTCCACCCAAGTTGGGTAGGATGCTACCATATGGCGGAGTATCTATTGTAAATGATGCAATACATAAAATAAACTCAACGCCAAGCATGTGCACTCCAAACCCGAGGTGGGCAAGGCGCTATCATATGGCGGAGATACTAAATGTAATACAAATAGACTGAACAAGGGCCAGTCTCTTCCACAGCCGTGGGAATACAATGTAACTTAGCAAGAAATAGAAAGGGCTGAACAGTACTACTGTAACAGCCTTACAATAAGAAGAGTTGCCTGCCAAGAACACTGAATTAGTAATATATCAATGCTGCGATGAAGTTTAATGTATCTCCAATGCTCAATATGACTCCAGGACTCAAACCCAACTCCTAAAGCAAACTCTAACAATCTGATATGACTGAACATAGACTGAAAATGCATAACCAGCAACTCCGTAACTCACTAAATTGCTCACACAACTCACAATACTTCACCAAATGACTTCAAACTTGATGCAGAAGGGCCCTAGGATGATGGCGACCAAGATAGAACAATGAAACTTCAGCAAACTGATGTTATTTATTTTTGCACAAATCCCAATACAACTCAGCAATGCAAAAACCCTCAAAAGGGGCGATTTGACAAGATAAAATCCAAGACTTGCTAATAAAATCTGAAACTCACCAGAGAGGGGCGCCCTAGGGTGAGAAAGACATATGTAAAGTACCCAGAACCAAACAAAAATCGTGCAATGACTTATGAGCATAAATGACCTTCAGCAGTGACTACAACCAGCAATACAAAAACTGTAAAAAACATCAGAAAATCTCTTGAGTAAGCTCCATTTGCATTCTCTGAGTGAGAAGCAATCTCAATATTAGCTAGGTGTTGTCTTTCAAACACGAAGTCTGACCCTTGCTAGGAGGTATGCATTCCTCGAAGCTCCTTGCCTGAAAACAATCTAGCAGCATAACAATATGGTAGACAAGATGAAATGAAGAGCAACTGCCTCCTTATATAGACCCTTGAGAGAATCTCTAGAAATCTCTAGAAGGTGCGCCCCACTTCAAGACCTTTTTAGGTTTTTGACTTTGACTTGGTTGCTCCTTCAAAATGGCGTACCTTTTCTTTAGTGATAAAAATCACTTTAAAATAAAACATAAACTTCTCCAAAGGTAGGCGTCCAATTTCTCTTAAGCAATTATTGACTTTAGAAATATAAAAATATTTCCTGATGATGCATCCACCCATGAGGTCCCCTTTTTCAGAACAACTTAAAGTCTTGAAGCTAGGCCAAGGGGTTATAATATTAAAATATAACATTATTTTAATTAAAATACTTATCTCTCCAGAAAAAGCATCAAGAGGCCAAAACAACCATACCAACTGAACTGACTGCAAAAGGAGGCCAACTGAACTAAAGCCAACAGGACCACTGCCAGAAATAGAATTTACTAAAATGAAGAAGTAAGTGGAGAGTTACTTTCGGATCAAAATTGCATGTGATACCATTCTGCGAAGCTTTGAAAAACTAGAAATAATCACAATCAAAATCCAAAGCCTTTCAAGATATGCTTGTCATTACTTACTAAAATAAGTAAATCCGGGGAAAAGGCTGCTGGCAGGTGCAAGTCATGCCTCTGCAGAAGCTCTAAACCTGGAAGGAATCCAGTCAGGCCGCCCCAGAGCTCAGCAGTAGGCCACGAGATCTTCCAAGGAGAACCCACAGAAGCGGTGAAGCCTATTACCTCGGCTAGCAGCAACACCTAAAGAGATAAACCCATCAATCAGCCAAAGAAATCACGATTACTAAAATAGAGACGTGATTTAAGCGTCATAGTGGTAATAAAATATATATATTTTGCAGGGAAAAGGATTCCCCCAACTAAGTATCAAGTGGGAAACTATCTGATGATAGATGATTTCTATATAGTAGATTTGGGAACCACAAATGCTATTTTGGGGATTTAGTGGCTCCATTCATTGGGCGAATATTCACAAAACTTTCAGACAATGGAGCTCAAGTTTAGAACGGCCAAAGGACAAAGAGTGGTGCTTAGAGGGAAGGCACGTGGAGCTCCCAAGGGCGTGACCGCTAATTGTATGATAAGACTTGAGGGTCGAGTGGTTTCAATCTATGGGATGGAGTTAGGTATATTGGCAGCAGCTCTTTGATTTTGCCCTCGTGGATTGTTGGCTGCTCTACTTTGGTGAGATGCTCCTTGAGGATAGCAGTTGCTGGTTGGGATGATCACATGGATGTTGGAGAATGGAGTAGTGACGAGTTTCTATCCTTGGGCAGCAAGGATACATTTAGCTCTATCATGGATTTGATTGGTAGACTTCGGGGTGCTGTTCTGATTTATGATAGCAGCTATTCAGGGATAGGCATATGCTTCTATGCACCCAGGTTGGGTGTCATTCACATCTTTAGGAGACCACTTGGGTTGGGTTGGCTTGAGGATGACACAGGAGTAGATGGCATTCATGATAATGACATTGTTGATATAGAGAGGTATGCACATGGTTTCCACCTTGATTTCACTTTGAGGTGTGTTCACCAGATATCCTTCGACCCACATGTTCAGGACTTGAGCTCATCATTGTGGCTTCAGCAAGGTGGGTTGAAGGACAGGGCATTAGGCTTGTATGATTCAGATGGAGATGATTGTTGGGGCACTTGGTTGCATGAGGATTGTCACCTCAGTGCTTGGTTACCATATGATGAGGTTTGGAGTTTTGGAGTTGCATTGATGAGTCTTGGGTTCCACAACTTGACACGATATGATAGTGGCATGAGCTTCAGCTATGTTTGTTGGTTGATTGGAGTACTTTACAGGATTGTTTGGGATCGAGGTGGTGATGGACAGGTGTTGTGGTGATTATGGATGGAGACTGCCGGATTGCTTGAGGGCAAGCAACCTTTGGGAAGGGAGGACTGTCATGTCCCCAATTTTGGATGAAGTTTAATTAAATTAAATCAATTAATTAAGTTGTCCAAATTAATGATATTTCATAAGGATGACTATTTGATTATTTTAATTAAATTAAGTGGATTATTAAATTAGTTATTTATAAGGTTATTAAACACTTAAATATTAAAAGGTGACATATTTAATTAATTTAATAAAATGACTTGAAATAAATATTATATTATAAAGTCACTTGAATAAAATAATACTTTATTTCTAGAAGCTTCTTGGAGATGTGATTGAAAAAAGCATAAAAAATAAGCTTTGGTTGGGCATTTTGGCATGTTGAGTTGACTACTTCATTTTCTACATTTGGTGAGCTTAATGCTTGGCAAACTTCGCTTGTGAGATATCAAGCCTAGCTGATTCTAGTTTCGCTTGTGAGATATCAAGCCTAGCTAGCTTGGAGAGAATACTCCAGTCCTTTCAATTGCACCATAATTTTGTGGCCCTAGGCCAAATTATTGCCTTTGTGGAGAGGTCGATGCAAGAAGGATTTGAGCAGATTTGTAATAATCAATTGGGAGTTGCTTGACTGAAGACATATACAATTTGAAGAGGGTTTTGTGTAAAGTCTCATTCTGATATTTCATATCAGACATTTCCAGCTATTAGAAAAAACCACGACTCGATCATAGCAGCCTTGTGGAGCAGCAATTTCATCATAGATTTGGTGCGCATCATCTTGGAGAATTTGACAAAGGTCTTACATGCTTCTTGTGACAGATTTAAGGCTGCCATAATTTATTTTGGAGGTCTGATCATCCACAGCAGGGGCGGCACATCTGGAAGCAATGATTTGATGCTATTTCAATAAACCAGCACCATCTCATCATGGTCATTTGACCAAAGGACTTTGGAGGACTTAACAAACATTCTAATCATCATTTGGCGGGCCTAGCTTGCTGCATTCATTCATCCTAAGCTTACACTTCAAGAACAGGGGCGGCTATGTGTGAAGAGGACGATTTCAAGGGAAGGAGCTCAATAAAATTCTAAGTTTATTCTGGGAGATTCGTAGGGCACTCAAGAGTCAAGGCGCCATACTTTGGAGGGCAAGAACAACTTATTTAAGGAGAATCGAATTGTTTCATGGTGGCAGCAGCTTATTATCAGGTTCCATATTTTACTGTTGTATTGCATTTAGAGGCTCAAATTCATATAGTTATCAATTGCTGATTCTATCAGCATCATATCCATGTAATTACAGTCATATATTAGATTTCATATGTAATGCTGTCTGTCATACAGCTGATAGGCATTTAAGTTTCAGTCATGATCATATGAAAGAGGAATGTAAACTCCAATAGTTTAAGTCTGATTGCATTTCAGTTGTAAGCACTCTCATGTTATTGCAATATAGAATTGGAGGTATAAGGAGTTGGCTGCTATATATTTGGCAAAATGTCTTCATATGTAATTGCATTACTTTGAATTAGTTTCATGCCAAGTGTTTGTAAAAATGTCTCTTGGCTGTAGGTGTGCATTCGCATTTAGAAACTCATGTATTTGCATTTGAAAATACAAAGAAGAGCTGCATTTCATCCTAGATACTTGTTTAGTTGTCTTTGCAATCATTTCAAAGCATTTACATAATTGGAAAACATCAAGAACATACCCACAGCAAACTGAAAACTCAGGATCAGCAAGTAAAGAGTTTGTAAGAGAAGTGTTTGATGATATTCCTTGAGGCAAACTTGGGCCAGATTTTGCTAGGAAGATTACGGTGGTTTCCAAGTATGAACACTGTTATTTTGGTCTATCCTTCTTTACGTGAAAAATCCTTAAGTGTTAGAGGGCTCTTAGCTACCAAGATCTTTGTTTCACTTTAGTGAACCTAACGTTATTCCTTGAGGGCAAAAATTTAGATCAGAAGTTGCAAGGGATATTACACAAGCAGACAAAAGACAAATACTGAAGATAAATCAGATAAAGCAACACAGCCTTTCCTATTAGGAAGTTGTGATGAGCCCTGCTGGCTCTCCGCTCAAAACCCCCAAATTCTTAAGTCTTTAATTGTTTTTTTAGTTTTTTAAAGAAATCTTAATAGACAGAAGAGAAGGGGCGCAGCATATTTTTGCTCATAAAATGAAATTTAAAGCAAAAATTCACAAATTGGAAATACAGAAGCTGTTATTATACTGAGACAATTAGAATATGCATAACAGACATACCCGAAAAACTCCAGTTATTTTATATAAAGCAATAGCCAGATCTACAGCCGGAAATGGTGAAAATCAGCATGAAGGCACGCCAAGGCTCCAGAAGGGGTTTCTCCTGCTGAGAAACAGGTCACAATGCACTGAATAGACTAGGCGCCAAGGATAGAAGCCAAAACCAGCTCAAAAAGAAGGCGTTTCTCCCTTTCACTTCACACGCCTTTCTCAAGGCACACAAACCAAGGCAGTCCGTACGGCCATGAAAAGAAGGAAATGAATCTCTGAAAGAAGAATCCCTGAAGCAAGAAGTACGCCACCAAGAAACCCTCAATTATTATCAAGCACAAATACTGCATAAATAAAGCTCTGTCTGCAACTGTAGAACTTCTGTGTGAAGCCCTCAACTGTACGGATTCAGCTGATCTCTCACAGCCTCAAACGTACTCAACACTGAAGAGTTTTCCGTTCTCCAATGGACACAATGATCAAACCCTGCTCTCAGGAGAATGCTCAGAGAAAAGATGCACAAGGCAATTCGAAATAGTCAAAGAGATGAGTTTCTATTGCCAGAAATGCCTTTATACCAAAAGGCACGCATTTCAAGAAATGTACGGCCTTTCTCATCATTAAAATATTATAATATTTTAATATATCCCTTTTCAATAGTTTGAGCGCACTTTTATAATATTTAAAGTTATTAAAATATTATAATCCCCCTTTTGACATTTAAGTGATATAAAATATAAATAAAGTCAATGTGACTTTATTAAAAAGGCGTTTTAAGTTAATAAATTAACTTAATCACTTAAAATTCCGTAATATGCTCAAAACTCAGGATAATCTCGTGCCGTCAGAAGCGATGAACTCCTGGAATGCCAACGCTCACTGTGATCTAAACACTGTCCACTGAAAACACGAACAAACAAACTCTCCAAAATGCACCACTGACCCTCTATCCAAACTGGCTAGCCCACAAGGGTCCAATAAAGGGCTAACGCTCTGTTCCCGAGAACTGTCTAGCGAGGGGACATCACAGTCCGCCCTCCCCGAATTTGCTTGTCCACAAGCAAACTCAAAGCTGGATGCTGAAGAACACTGTCACTCTCCCACGTCGCATCCTCTGCCGGTAGATCCCTCCACTTAACCAAGTATTCCCTGATGACCCGCCTCCGAAGATGACGCTCTCTGGAGTCCAGAATGGCCTCAGGTATCAAAACTAATTTGCCCTCATCATCCAGGGGTGGCAAATCAATAGAAGGAATTACGTGTTGTCCCAACGCTTTTTTGAGGCGCGACACATGGAACACGTTGTGAACTCTACTGTCCACCGGAAGATCCAGCTATAACTTGACCCACGACAACTCTGAAAGGTCCATAGTATCGCTTGAGTTTTCTCGGAGCCCTTCTTGCGAAGGTAGACTGCCTATACGGCTGAAGCATCAGGTACACCAAATCATCGATCTCGAAAGACCGCTCTACTCGTCTCTGATCAGCATATTGTTTTTGCTGATTTTGGGCTTTCTGTATATTTTCCCTAAGTGCTCTCATAATATCCTGGTTCTCCTGTAACAAATCACCAGCACTGGGAACTCTACTGTCACTCAGCAATAAATCAAGAAAGCTCGGAGCGTCATATCCATATAACGCTCGATATGGTGTCATCTGGATGCTCATGTGATGGGTGGTGTTGTAACAGTACTCACATAAGTATAACCACCTCACCCATGCCTTCTGCTGCCCTGAACTATAGTTACGCAAGTACCCTTCCACCCATTTGTTGACGATCTCTGTCTGCCCATCTGTCTGGGGGTGGTAACTGGTACTAGGGGTGAGCTCTGTCCCACAAAGCTTGAATAACTCCTGCCAGAAGTTACTCATAAATCTGCTGTCCCTGTCGCTAACTATACTGCGAGGTAAACCGTGCAGCCTGAATACCTCTCGGAAGAACAAATCAGCAATCTGAGTAGCCGTGTGTGTAGTAGTGATTGCGAAAAAGTGTGCATATTTCATCAATCGATCTACCACCACGAAAATACTATCCTTCCCTTGAGCTTTTGGCAAGCCCGTGATGAAATCCATGGATAAACAATCCCACTTCCTCTCAGGGATAGGAAGCGGCTGTAGAAGACCTGCAGGGTATGTGTGCTCTTGCTTGTTCTGCTGACAAACAAGACATTCCCTGACATACTGGAGAACATAGGACTTGAGACCCTTCCAAGAGAATCTCTCCCGTACCTGCCTATAGGTCTTATAGTACCCGGGATGTCCTGCCATGGGTGAATCATGCAATGACCTCAAAACCCTGTCCCTCATCTCAGAACCTGGGACCAATAAAATCCTCCCTTTGTAGATGATAAGGTCATCTACAAGTGAATACCTGTCATCCAACACTGATCCATCTACTATGCTAGAGGCCCATGGGTCCTTAGCATACTCTGCTACAATCAGGTGTCTCCAGTCTTCTGAAACCAATGTAATAGAACCCAAGTGAGGACGGCGAGATAAAGCATCAGCAACCACATTCTGAGTGCCCTTGACATAAGAGATGTCAAAATCGTAAGACTGAAGCTTGCTGACCCATTTTTGTTGTCTCTCATTAAGATCTCGCTGTCCAAGAAAATGCTTCAGACTATTATGATCGGTTTTCACAGTGAACTTACTACCAATCAAGTACTGCCTGAATTTGGCCATCGCATGCATGATAGCCAACATTTCCTTATCATAGATACTAAAACTCCGTTCAGGCCCTCTTAGCTTTCTGCTCTCAAAAGCTATAGGGTGACGATCCTGCATAATAACTGCACCAATACCCTCACCACTGGCATCGCAATGTAACTCAAAGGGTTTAGTGAAGTCCGGTAAAGCCAAAACAGGACACGAAGTCATGAGAAGTTTGAACTTCTCAAAGCACGCTTGTGCTAGTGGTGTCCACTCAAAAGCACCTTTCTTAGTCAAATCGGTTAGTGGCGCAGCATGCCGCGAGAACCCACTAACAAACCGACGATAGAAAGCACACAATCCTACAAATCCCCTGAGCTGTGTCAAAGTCTCAGGTGTAGGCCAATCAATGATGGCTCGAACCTTCTCTGGGTCCATGCTGACTCCTGCACCGCTGATGATGTGTCCCAGATATAAAAGCTCTGCCATGCCCAATGCACACTTGGACTCCTTGGCATACAAGGACTCCCTGTCAAGTATACTCAGAACCTCATCCAAGTGAACCATATGTTCCTCCCATGATTTACTATATACCAGGATGTCGTCGAAGAACACTAAAACAAATTTCCTCAAGTGAGGATGGAAAACCCTGTTCATTGTCGACTGAAACGTGGCTGGAGCATTGGTTAACCCAAATGGCATAACCAAAAAATCAAAGTGTCCACAGTGACATCTGAACGCCGTTTTCTCTATGTCCTCTTCTCGGACTCTGATCTGGTGATAACCTGTTCTCAAATCAATCTTTGAGAAGTAGCAAGCTCCATGAAGCTCGTCTATCAACTCATCTATCCGAGGAATAGGATACCTGTTCTTAATGGTTTTCCTGTTGAGCATTCTGTAATCGATACACATTCTAAGTGTACCATCCTTTTTCTTCACCAAAACAACTGATGAAGCAAAGGGTGACTTACTCGGCCTGATGTGCCCCATAGCTAACAGCTCCTGAATAGTCTTCTCAATCTCATCTTTCAGACGCTTGGGGTGCCGGTAAGGAGTAATCATAATTGGTTTCGTGCCCTCCTCCAGCTCTATAATATGCTCAATACCTCTATCAGGAGGCCTGCCTGGTGGAATAGCACTGAATACCTTCGCATGTTTGATTCGAAGTTCCTGCACATCTGGATGGTATGGAGAAGCTTGCTGATCCAACTGTGAAGGCATTAGCTTGCATTCAGCAGCCCACTCTACCATATCATTACGAATCAAACGCTCCATTCTCCGAAGTGAAATCTCCCTAAGGTTGCTGTCCCTGATGGCTTTGAGAATATGATTTGTGCCATCAATGGTGAACTTCATCTCCATGTCACGCAAATTAAGCGTGAACTCTCCTATTGCATGAAGCCACTTCATGCCAAGAACTACATCAGTTCCACCCATGTTTACCACATAAAAATCTGCCTTGAACTCGAAATTATTAAGTTTCAAAGGCAAGTCAGGTATCATCCTCTCACAATCGAGAGTGTTCCCATCTGCAACCCTCACACGTATACCTTCAAACTGCTGAGTTTGAATACCCCGTTTCTCTACCAACCGTGAATCGATGAAATTATGGGTTGCACCTGTATCAAGGAGAGATATGACCCTTTGACCAGCTAGGATCCCACGAAGTCTGAAAGAACCCTCTTTCTGCATGCTGGACATATGAGCCTCCTTAAGTTCTGTTTCCTCTGCAATTTCTGCTTCATTTTCTGATTCTTCTCCATCTGTATCATAGATTGGAGCTCGCTGATCAGAAAAATCAGTCAATGGTTCTTCCTCATAAAACCACTCCATATGCTTG
The DNA here is from genome assembly GCA_007258455.2 of Sequoia sempervirens. Lineage (NCBI taxonomy): Eukaryota > Viridiplantae > Streptophyta > Pinopsida > Cupressales > Cupressaceae > Sequoia > Sequoia sempervirens. The sequence continues at coordinate 22,670 of VDFB02274614.1, forward strand.
TTTTGCCCTTTTGGTTTGAGGGGGCAATCGTGATTAAAATCATACGGACCTTTGCAATAAAAACAGAGTTTTCTCCTTCTCAAATCATTCATGGTTTCTCGATCTAAAGGGGCTGCAAATTTCTTTTTCTGATCTGTATTATCAGCCTTCTTTGGATCTGATTTATTTTCCGTGTATGATGTTGTAGGCTTCGAGCTCGAGCTAAAAGGCTTACGAGGTGTAGATAGCTCCATACTGCGAGCTTTCCTCATTGCCTCCTGTAAGGTAGGTGGATCAAATGCTTTTATCCAACCTTTCATGGGCTCGAAAAGACCTTCAATAAATAATATGACCAGCCTTCTCTCTGAGATCCCTGTCACCATAACAGATAGTCTTTGGAATTCACCAATGTACGATTCCAAGCTACCTAACTGTTTCAGCTGTGCTAAATCTCTGAAGAAAAGCTCAGGATCCCTTCTGTCAAATCTCTCTACCAGTCTATCAGTAAACTCCTGGTACGAGGTAATCCTGTCATGATGGAGGGTAGTCATACCATGAATCCACCAGTCATGTGCTACGCCATCTAGATGAAGTGCTGCAAAGCGAATGGCATCCACCTCAGGCATGGGGCGTAGTGTCAGGAAAGTATCCAGTTTACTAACCCAGGCACGTGCTGTAACTCTGCCACTGCCATCAAAGTGTACTAAGGTTAGTTTGCTGGTTGCCTGTTTAAGATCACTCTGTTTGTGTCTAGGACGCCTGTCATTGCTGTTCCTGGTGTGCTCTCTCTTCTAGCTCATAAACCTGTCAAAGTTAAGGTGCTCCTTAACCCTTGGTGGCAAATTATCCCACTCATCATGCATCGCCATAATATTATCTGCAAAATTCATTTCACCACCTTGTTCAGCTTCATCCACTTCCTCAGCATCATCTCTGGTGAACGTGGGATATGTAGCTCTCTCATAGGTGCGTACTGGATCTATAATCCTCTGTGGCTGTCTATGGATACTGCCATCTCTATCTGAATCCAAACTACGAGCTCTGTTTAATGACAAATTCTGAACATTCGTGCTGAGTTGTTGAAGAATAGTTGCAACTTGCTCTTGCCCTGCAACCATGCCTCTAAGCACGTCTTTGGCTTCTCTGTCCTCATCCTCCCAATTATTTCTTTGAGAACTTTCTCCAGCCCTGTTCGCCATATTGTCCCAATCTAATTCCTCCTCCTGATCTGCAAACGGAAATGGTGGAAAAGGATTCTGGTCGCCTCTTTGATTTCTAGGGCCACCTCTGAAATAGGACTTGCCAAAACCCTCTCTATTTGACTTCATAAATTCTCAAACCCCACAAGCTGGCAGGATGTGAGCTCTGATACCACTGTGATGAGCCCTGCTGGCTCTCCGCTCAAAACCCCCAAATTCTTAAGTCTTTAATTGTTTTTTTAGTTTTTTAAAGAAATCTTAATAGACAGAAGAGAAGGGGCGCAGCATATTTTTGCTCATAAAATGAAATTTAAAGCAAAAATTCACAAATTGGAAATACATAAGCTGTTATTATACTGAGACAATTAGAATATGCATAACAGACATACCCGAAAAACTCCAGTTATTTTATATAAAGCAATAGCCAGATCTACAGCCGGAAATGGTGAAAGTCAGCATGAAGGCACGCCAAGGCTCCAGAAGGGGTTTCTCCTGCTGAGAAACAGGTCACAATGCACTGAATAGACTAGGCGCCAAGGATAGCAGCCAAAACCAGCTCAAAAAGAAGGCGTTTCTCCCTTACACTTCACACGCCTTTCTCAAGGCACACAAACCAAGGCAGTCCGTACGGCCATGAAAAGAAGGAAATGAATCTCTGAAAGAAGAATCCCTGAAGCAAGAAGTACGCCACCAAGAAACCCTCAATTATTATCAAGCACAAATACTGCATAAATAAAGCTCTGTCTGCAACTGTAGAACTTCTGTGTGAAGCCCTCAACTGTACAGATTCAGCTGATCTCTCACAGCCTCAAACGTACTCAACACTGAAGAGTTTTCCGTTCTCCAATGGACACAATGATCAAACCCTGCTCTCAGGAGAATGCTCAGAGAAAAGATGCACAAGGCAAAGAGAAATGGTCAAAATGATATGAGTTTCAATTGCCAAAATGCCTCTTTAAGCAAAAGCACGCATTTCCATAAAGATACGCCCTTTTTAGGTTTTTAAAATATTATAATATTTTAATATATCCCTTTCAATAGTTTGGGCGCACTTTTATAATATTTAAAGTCATTAAAATATTATAATCCCCCTTTTGACATTTAAGTGATATAAAAAATATAAATAAAGTCAATGTGACTTTATTAAAAGGGCGTTTTAAGTTAATAAATTAACTTAATCACTTAAATTTCCGTAATATGCTCAAAACTCAGGATAATCTCGTGCCGTCAGAAGCGATGAACTCCTGGAATGCCAACGCTCACTGTGATCTAAACACTGTCCACTGAAAACACGAACAAACAAACTCTCCAAAATGCACCACTGACCCTCTATCCAAACCGGCTAGCCCACAAGGGTCCAATAAAGGCTAACGCCCGTTTCGAACCTGCCTAGCGAGGGACATCACATCAATTGTCGAGAGATTAGCTTCATAATTCTAACCTCGTGAGGCTAATGAGGATGGTTAGGGTCTTATGAGGATTGTAATATCTCGGTGTTCAACCAGCGCTGGGCTTTTGATTGTGTTCGTAGCTCATGGACGCGGTTTTGACCGACCAACACGTAACAAAGTTTCCCAAATGCGATACTCTATTCTTCTCTGAACAAAGTATTCAAAGATGCTAAGATTGGCAGTAAGTTCATGCTTTCAACTCCAAGGTTCTTTTAATGCGAATAGACTCAGTTTGGTTGATGTGTATTGCTGTGTTATTACGAGGGGACTTACACAATTGTTCGACAGCTGACAACAGACAGTAGATTAAGGGCTTTCGCATAATTCAAATGATTTGGCAGGTGAGCACAAGTTTCCTAATTCTAACCAGAAATGAACTGAATTTAAAAGGGTGTAGGGATAAGAGTGTTCTAGTCTACTCTAGGGTGTGGGACATGGTGATCAATTCTCACAAGCTTCAACCGAGCTCCGTTTTGCCTCACTTCGGACAGCTTCCACGGAACTGGTGCAATCTTCAGAGGAGTGACTTAAGATGTTTAGATCACGATTTAGCATGAAGACACCATCACCACGACGCATGCCAACACATAAACCATAATCAAAGTTAAGCTTCACAAAGTTCCAGTTGACCACGCAAGGCGAACCCACCGTCAGCGAGCCCGCTAGTGGTATGGACAAACAAAGTCTTGTTCAAATCGAGCACCACATTCCACAATTGCTAAGTACGTGCATGAAATGAAATCTACTTTACTTTAAGCTACTTCAAGATGCTACGTGAATTGGAAGGACGAAGAAGCCTCAACAACTATTCACAACAAAGAAGAATTCACCATCAATGAAAATTCTTTTATTATGAAAGCATACATGACAACTTCTTACAAAGTATCCAAAGGGAAGACTTTCCTTCCTTTTCAATCTAAACTATACTATCAACTATCTAATTGCTCTCTACTCCTTCTCTAAGCTCTGCTTCTACTTCTAAATCTAATGAGATTACAAATGAGGGGGACTCCCCCTTTATATAGCTGGCCAAGTCCACCGAACGGCTCAGATTACAATCGGCTGGATGGCTAGGATCGTGCCACCTCAGCCCTAAACAAGATTTGCCCTAAAAACCGCCACAAAGGAGAGTGGGGTAATAAATGAGCCATAATGTCCATCATCCTTCTAGAAGATTCCATTTGTAGACGCGTTCACACTATTCTTGATCTTCCATTCTTGAACTTGAAGGGTTTTTCAGTCTTGGACTAGATCATTTCCGCCTGCCATCCGTCTAACATTGGATTCTCGAGGAGAAACTCCAACACTTAGCCATTTTTCGCAACTTTCTTCCTTTGAGGTGAAACTCAAAACTTTATCTTCCTCTGAAGGTTGTAATATCATCGTGCTTCACCACTTCAAGTCATCGTGCTCCGGCCTCGACATTCCTCCTGCAAAACAAGCAAGGAGAAGAGTATTAGAACATTTCATAATATAAATTCAACTTACTTACCAGGATTTTTCGTGCTTCGACTTCCAAGTGTTCATCGCCTCCACTAGCCAACTTCGTGTTCAAGTTCATGCCTTAGACAAACTTCATCTTTGAGAAATTCATTTCACTACCCGGGGCTCCGATACTCAATCTCGTTCAACTTTGGCTCTGGAAGACTATCTTCACGAAGGATTTAAGCAAATTCACCTAAGCAGTTCATTTCAAATTCATCGTCTGGAGGATTTTACCTTGAGAACACATTTTCTTCACACTTGCCTTAGAAAATTTTAAAATTTCCCTTAGGAAAATTCATCAACCTGGTGCCCATCAAAAATCTTCACCCTAAAGGCCACAACGAAGCATGGAAGACTTTAAAATCAACTCCTCATCGATAATCCTCAATACCCAGAAGAAAATTTCCTCCAGAACGCGTCGAACTCATGGGTGCACAACGAACGGGTTTATTTAATTTTTTTGAATTTTGAACCTTAGAAAATTATTTCCCTGTGAAATTTAAATCCGTTCTTCACATCTGTGAAGATTTTTTGTTGCTCTGACTTGAGAAATTTTCATATCAACCCTGTGGAGCTAGCATTCACTGACTTCACCTCTGGCCATTCTGCTTGTGCTTCAGGAAAATTCCATCACCTCTCCAGACTTAGGCATTTTTCTAAGGGAGAACATACTTCACGCCTTAGAAATTTTTTTGAATCACTTAGCATTCCTTTTGAAAAAATTTCCCTTAGAAAATTTCATTCATTCTTCAATCCATCTTGCCAATGGTGAGAAAATTTCATCAACTTCTCTTAGAAAATTTTCATGAAGGCGCCTAGCATACTTTATCTTCCACTCACCACCCTGGATTTTATTTCACACTTAAAATATTTTCATTTGAAGCTCCAACGCCTTAGAAAAAAAAAAAATTATCACATCATCTTTTATCTCACTTCACACTCTAAGCACGTAGCATACTTGAAGAAAATTTGAAATCACGCCTAGCATTTTGTTTTTACCCCACACGCCTTAGAACTTTTTCTAACACCTACCACCCTAGACGCATATAGCACCTGCCATGGAAAACATGTTTCCAACATCTTAAGCTCTTCACTCTATAACTTACCTCCACCTTGGCGTATCTCATGTGTTATGGAGGATATTAGCCACGCCTTAGTAATATTTTCATCTTTACCTTCACCTTGGCGTACTTAGCATGTTTTATTATTCACATCATCCCACAGCCTAGCGCATTTAGCACATGTGGAAGGAATAATTCCAACGCCTCTTTGACTTTCTTCCATATTTTGTCTTCACATGCCCTGATTTGGGCACATATCATGTGTGCTGAAGGATAAACTTTTCAACGCCACCTTTGACCACCTTGGACTCCTTGTTTAGCATGGGCGCATTTAGCATAGGGTAAAGGATAAAGCCTCTAACAACACGTTTGACTCTTTGACTTGAGAGGTGGGCGCATTTTAGGCAAGGGAGGAGGATGAACTTTACTTAGAAATTTTTTTTTTGCATGTTATGCTTTCAAGGTGGGCGCATTTAGCCTATGCTAGAGGATGAAACACGTTGACTACTTTGACCTCTTCTCAGCTGGGCGCATTTGAAGAGTGGTGAAGGACGAGTTCAACACTTAGAATTTTTTTTTTTTCAACTTCCATGAGCTTCCTTTGGGCGCATTTTGACATGCCTTCAGGATGAAAGGTGTTGACTTTCATTGACCATTTGCACTTTGGGCACATTTTGCCCCTAATGAAGGATAAACTTCGTACTTAGAAATTTTCTAGCCCTCATGCTCCAAGGTGGGCGCATTTTGGCCTGGCAGTAGGATGAAAAGCATTGACTTTCTTTGACTTTCTCTAGCTTGGGCGCATTTTGGCCTGTGTGGTGGACGAGTTCAACACCCAAAAAAAAAATTTCTTCCATGCCTCTCCATCATCTTGGGCGCATTTTGCCATGGCTGCAGTACGGAGTTTCATACTTAGAATCTTTTTCTCGTTTTTTGCCAGTTTTTCATGCCCTGCTATTTATAGTAAGCCCTCTGATTTTGCATCTCTGAAGCTCGGAACGACTTGAAATTTTAAACACTGCATCCTCATGACCCTGTTGTTCTGTCGACACTGCCACTTTCAGTCGGCCTGCTATTTTTAGCCCATTTCTGAAGATGATTTACTATTTATAGTAACTGCCAGCTTCTGATAGCTCTACTGCTCCGATTGACTTGAAATTTTAATGGCGTATTCCTCACCAATGCGGATCTCGACGCAATGACATCGCCGCGATGCACCGAATTTGCTATTTTTAGCCGGGCTTTCAAATTGACTTACTATGGGGCCAGTAAGTGCTCCGCTTTTGACTTGAAATTTTACCAGAGGCCAAGGACGCTGATCGCGGTGGTTTACACCGGTTTTCGAAAATTTTGACTTTTTACCCCTCTTTTCAGGTTTCGAAGTTGGAAACCCTAATTTGCTCTGCATGTGTATCAAATGATCTCTGTTTGTCTTCGTTTCTGTTGCATTGCGATCAGCTCGTGATTCTGAACTGCTGGGAAGCGGTTGCCGAGACGCACCTGCTAAAAATAGTAAGTTCCTTACTGAGTGATTATCTTCATTTGCATGTCACACCATCGCGAAGCTCTCAAAAAACCCATCAAGAATCACCCGACATGCAAAAGAAACCCTGACATGCAAACCCTAAAAATAGCCTCGGAAGACTGAATTCTGAAAGTTGTCATCTCGCTGTATGTTATAATCGCTGCAAAGGTCTCAAAACCTTAAGGAAAACGCAGACATTCAAAGAAAACTCGTGATCCGAGCCCCGAATTTGTCCCTAAGCTAGATCGCTAATAATAGTAAGTTGTCCGGTTTGCCTGGCTCTTACATGAAAGCGTTCTAGTGTGCCTTGGGAATGCCGCGGTGGATCAGTTTGGATCTCAAAATGCCGATTTAATTAATTTAATTGCACACTTACTAAAAATAGTAGTACTCGTAATACTCTATGAAATTTCTGCAGGAAAAGTCACTTAAGCATAATCGACAACAATGTTAAGCCTAATTTCAATTTATTCACGCTTGACCTCCTCGATCGACTAGAAGGGCTGAAACCCTAATTTTTAGACTTAGCCAAAATTTCACGTTATGGTTCAACGGCGGGCCCATCCCAGAAAGACAGACAGCAAAAGAGAGGGAGAGAGACAAAACCAAAGCCAAAAGACCAGAATGGAGCAAAAAAATTAGGGGGTCCCCATCTTAGATGGGGCGATTTGTGAAAAGGTCACAACCGGCTCCAGCGCTATACTTATTACTTATAGTAAGCCAAGAGACAGATGAGAGGGACCCTTACTATTTTTAGTAAGGCAGTTGGTCATATGGGTATCTCCAGAGTTGACCCCGATTTTAGACAGTTCAATGAAATGTCAAATATTGAAGGAGATATTAAAGTTTAATTGGCTCAAATAATATTTAATTATTAAAAGGAGTCATTATAAAGTTATAACTTAACTTGATAAAGGAAGGGTCAATTCATCATTAAAAGGGGGCCAAATTGATTAATTAATTATTGGGCGCCAACTCCAAAGTATTTGATGAATTATTAAAAGATGGGAGAAATAACATTTAATGTTATTAAATGTGCTTTTTGAAGAAATTCAACTTTCTCAAGAGGGCTATATATTTTTACTTTGGAGTCTTTTTGCATTATTTGATTGAGCATTGGTGTTTATGAGTTTTTTGTCTAAGAGAGGAAGCCAAGGGTTTCTGAATCAGTTAGCCATTGGAGAACGTTAACTCTCCATTGTTGCAGCCATTTGAGGTGGTGAGATATCCACTGAATTTGGCTTTAGGAGAGCTTCACACAAAGGCTCTATTTGTGCACAAAAAATCAAAATATTTGATAAGGGTTTCAGAATAGGAGCAAAGGATTTTTTATCAAACTGAAGAGCAGATTATGAGCTAATCAGTTGAGATTGTTGGCACAATCTTCAAGAAGGTACGGCCTGCAGATCTGAGTTTCATTTGCAGCTAGGGCGCCAAAGAGGAGACGGGCGATTTGGCTTTGGGAGGTTTTCAAAAATTCTGAAATAAATCAAGGAGGTGCGCCAAGGGTTTGGAAATCATTTCACATCATTCACGATGAGAAAGGCAAGCTACTTGGGGAGAGTCGAATTATTCTATGGAGTGCTTTTTGGCTGCAATTGGCAAACAACAGCTGCATGTTTTCAAATAACTTCGGGTATGATTGTAATAAACTATTCTCTTCGAATACTGAGCAATAAGATATATATTGGAGGAGTTGTTTATCATAGTTAATTGTATTTCTTTATGCTTTGCATTTCATTTCTATACATATTTCAAAAAAAAAAAAAGGTAGAAAACCCTCACAAAAACACAAAAAAATACAATACAAAAACAAGCATCGAAAACTAGGGCACGAAGTGTTTTTACAAATTGGCTTTATCCGATTTCCACCAGTTTTCTAAGTATAGTCGCGATTTATTGGATGGTTTCTACTTGTGATTTTTGGTAGGTCAACCATTAATGTGCACCAAACCAAAACAACAGCCACCCCAACAGAAACAGCGGCCAGTTGATTCAGCAGCTGAAGCAGCACCAACAATTGGACTCGGATCAATCAACCCAATGTTCTAATCCATTGCCAAGATGGGCCTCGAGTGGAATATCCATCCCAATGCTTCTTCAAGTTGGAAACATTGATTCGGTCAAGCTGTTGAGCCGGCTCTTCCACCCACCCTCGAGTGCCCTCGATAATTAAGCAGATGGAATTTGCAAAATTTGGTAGGGTTTTTCCATGATTTTCGCATTGATTTTTACCTATGATTTCTATTAGGGTTTTCCCTCAAATTTTTATTGATTTTTTATTTTTGATATTATAATATAATAATATATTGATAATATTATAACATAATTATAATATATTAATCAGTGTTCCACGGGGACGTGTCCCCCCAAAAAAAGCACCCACACTCGAGACAAGGACATTTCCGAGACAGGGAGACACCTGGGAAACATCCCCTCGCCATCTCCAAATTTCTCCGCCGTTTTGTAGAAGTCTCCTAGAGGGAAACGTTTCCTAGCCGTTTCTGTCGGGGAGACTCTGGGGGAACTTTTGGGAGTCTTCGAGACATCCTCTCGACCCTAGGGAAACTTCTAGGAAACTTTTGGGAGACTCCAGAGAAACTTCTGGGAAACTTTTGGGAGACTGCCAAGTGTGTAGATTTTTAATATTTTATTTTATTTGCATTTTAATTTTTGCTTTATTTTTTAATTTACCCTAGGGCCTGTGCAACTCCAGCGATTTACACTGTACAGTATGCAAAATGTGGAAGCAGTGGCAAGGCACATGAGCTGCCTGATTGAATGCCTCAAAGAGCCGTCATCTCATGGAATGCAATGACTGAATGCCTCAAAGAGCCGTCATCTCATTGAATGCAATGATGCGGGCAATGACTGAATTCCCATGTAGAGTGGAGATAGTTAACATGTTTGGTTTGTAAACCAAGTGTTTGGACAAAATTGTACCCATACTATATGCTAAGTGCTTCAATATTTGGGATATCTTTCCACTCCAAATATCTTGCATATATCTCCAACATCAAACATACATCTTGTAGGAACCTAATTTGATCTTACATAGATGTTAAAAACTTAAAATCAATGTTAATCTATTATCTTAAAAAACATCGTAACATATATTTGAAATCAAGAATACTTTTGGATGCAACTTAGGCTTCTACAATTATATAATTATAATATTATATTGTTATACATCTTTTTATAACTAATTTTTCAAGTACTATATGTATTTCAGCACCACTTCCCACCGCCCCCTACAGCCGTCCCCCTGTCGTCCCCCTGCCACCCCCAAACTTAGACCCCCCCCCCTGGTCTCCCATCCCCGAAATGCGTCCCCCACCGTCCCCTCATCCCCGTCCTCAAAACTTTGTGGAACACTGATATTAATATAATACAATTATTATATTTTTGCATTATAATATAATAATAATTGTATAATACATAGCAGCAAAAATCTTTTGGGGAAAAAATCAGCAAACCAAAAGTATAAGATTTTTTGAAAAAATCGAAAAAAAATCAGATTTTAAAAAAACATAAAAAATTGTAGAACAAGAGATAAAAACTATTGTTTTTGAAATTGAAAGGCATTTCCATAGCATAGAGATATAGAGAGCAAATAAAATAAAGAGTTTAACTAATGAATTGTAAAAAATACATTTTTGTAGTTATATTCACATCACTGATTACATTGCATTGCACATTTTTCAAACTCAAAGCATTACTTCACATTGCATAACTAATAACTAGATGCTGATAGATGACAATTTCAATTACAATATAGTTTTTACAAAGTCAACCTAAGCAGTTATGCAATTACTTCACATTGCATAACTAATAACTAGGAGCAGTTGCCAATTGCATTTGCTTGCCATGGCATTCCATGAGACCACATTTCTTTGAGGGATTTTTTTCAAAGAGTTCATTGCCTTGTCTATGCTACCACATTTTTCATACATGTCTACTAGAGCATTTTATCAAACAATTCACTGCTTTGCTGCTATGGCTAAAAGTTTTGCTTGTCATGGCATTCCATCACCATGAGACCACATTTCTTTGAGGCATTTTTTCAAACAGTTCACTGCCTGTCTATGCTATTGTTACTATTATGCTTTGATAGATTTTTTCCAAGCATCCATAGCTTGTTCGAAAGCACATGTTTTAGGCTTTTAGCCATAGCAGCAAGGCAATAAACTGCTTGATAAAATGCTTTGGTAGACATGTATGAAAATGTGGTAGCATAGACAAGGCAATGAACTGCTTGAAAAAATGCCTCAAAGAAATGTGGTCTCATGATGATGGAATGCCATGACAAGCCATAGACAAGCCACAGACATGGCAGTGAATTGTTTGAAAAAATGCCTCAAAGAAATGTGGTCTCATGGTGATGGAATACCATGACAATCCATAGACAAGCCACAGACAAGGCAATGAACTGTTTGAAAAAATGTCTCAAACAAATGTGGTCTCATGGTGATGGAATGCCATGACAATCAAATTGCTTGGATTTTCATGGCATTCCATCACCATGAGACCACATTTCTTTGAGGCATTTTTTCAAACAGCTGACTCCTTTGTCTATGCTACCACATTTTTCATACATGTCTACCAAAGCATTTTATCAAACAGTTCATTGCCTTGCTGCTACGGCTAAAAGCCTAAAACAGGATCTTTCAAACAAGCTATGGATGCTTCAAAAAAATCTATCAAAGCATAATAGTAAGCAATAGCATAGACAAGGCAATGAACAGTTTGAAAAAATGCCTCAAAGAAATGTGGTCTCATGGTGATGGAATGCCATGATGGTGATGGAGTGCCATGACAAGCAAATTGCTATGGATTGTCATGACATTCCATCACCCATGAGACCACGTTTCTTTGAGGCATTTTTTCAAACAGTTCACTGCCTTGCCTATGCTACACATTTTTCATACATGTCTACCAAAGCATTCTATCAAACAGTTCGCTGCCTTGCTGCTATGGCTATTTTGGCGTTTCAATTCGCACCTCTGGAGTGCGGATTTAAAATGGACAGCTATGCACAATTAGACTACTCTTCAAATTAGGAGCGGAAGCTCCCTCTTTGCTGATTATGTGTAAAAAGAAATACTAAACCAATTGCCAAACTTTTTATCTCAGCTAAGAGAACAAGGTTATAAAACTCTGTGTTGTAGCTGAGGTTTTCTCTGGTTTCGTAACTTCAACTACAACTAAGCCTATTCTAATGACACTTCTAACTTCTCAAGTAAATTCAGAGCAAGAGAGTTAGAAGTAAACAAGGAATGATTGATAAACACGTAAACTTAAATAAACTCGCTTTCAAAATACCCTCGAAGGCTCATTGTACTTTTGAGTTGTATGCTGAAATAAAGATTATGCACGTTAAATGTATAAGACCTGAAAGATTTTGAGATCGTGGATCAAAGCAAGGTAGGCATAAGATTTATTTCCTCAAATTCCAACCAAAATAACACATCTGGGACAGTAGATTGTAGCAAAAGTAGGCATACAATATACGATCAAACCAAATTACACTTGACAAAGCGAACAGATACTGAATAGCAAACTTGTAGGCAAACTAGGCTCAACAAAATTTGTTATAGCAACAACGGTTAAAAAATAAATGGGCAAGGCTTCCCTTATTTATACACAAACAAAGGAGTAGGGAACCCTAAAATCTCCTTGTTTTAACAATCAGTCTTGCCAACATGCAATCTTTATTTCCAAGTCTAAAAAAAAGATAACTAACAGTTAACTGGAATGCTAACATCAGTTAACTAATGTAACACTAAAGAAAGCTCCAACTATACAATAGATAACTCTAAAGAATAGACATCTATGAAAAGAGGATAGCGAATTAAACTCGAAAAAGACATTGAGTTAACTGCTGATTTAAATTCTATCCTTGGAAAACGTTGCATGCCTCAACTGGTAGTTCACTCATCGACAACTTGAGCAATCATATCCTCTAGAAAGTTGTTAACTGCCTCTTCATCAGGAACATTGATACTCTTCAAAATGATGTACTATCTTTGCAACATCTCTTCACCATTCGCAATCAGATTTAGAAAATATTTTCTCTTTCCAGCTGCTTCATCAAATCTTGATGACATGGAAACCATGTGATTCATTTGACAAGCACCAGGATCACCATTAAAACTACTATGGATAAGGCTTTGAAACTCTATCTGTACTTCACCAAGATCAATGCAAGTGCCATATTCTTGTCGATATTGACAAGGAATTTGTGACACAAACGTGCTTACGAACTTGAGAACACTAACAACCTTTTGTCTATACTTAGTCAATTCTGCAAATTTTCCTTCATAAGTTTTTACTTTGAAGAGGTGTTGTTCTCTCCAAGCAAAAAGCTTCTTCTTATGCTCTTCCGCAATAACTGAATCATAAGCCATTCTCAAGTTGGAAATGATGATCTCATCTCTCGACTTCCTTTCTGCTATGTTCTGCTCTGACTCTTGAATTCCTGAGTGAAGATCGTGGGCGTTGTACCTCAATTGGTACATCTCTGCAAGTATAAATCTGCCCCTAGTGATGAATTCTTCTACCCAGTCTCCCAAAATTTTCCCATATATAACCAACTGACTTAGCTGATTTTGATTTGCACATGACTCCAGAATCTGTGGAAGCAAAGCAGTGATGTGTGAAGTACCATGAAGTAGATTTGAAATGTACTTCCATAGCTATCGATTCTCAACCTTGAGGGTTGCCTTGTCTTCTCCATCCTTGAGCACTCTCTCCTTCAGGTTAACTACTGCAACCTCAAATAGATTCACGTCAGCATGTCATGTGCTTCTACCAAGATTGGCTTTGACCAATGTGAAGTCATCAACCTCAACTTCGTCGGCGTTCTTGTCTTCCAGCGGTGTAGCAATCTCAATGACAACCTCATTGTCAACATTCTTCTCCATGTGAACCTACTTCTTGAGTTTCTTCTCTGATGTGTCTTGGTAGATGCTATCAAACTCTACGAAGTCCAACTGATAAGAAGGTTTTCTCCTCTTCCTTCCCAGGAGGTTCTCAAGCCAAGACGAAGGGTCTCTACTAACTTCTCTGGGAGAATTGGTTCTAGCTTCAACAACTCCTGATGGATCACTTGGTGTTGAGACATTGCGAATTGGTGAATTACCTTCTAAATCTATATGGATAGGAGAAGGCCTCAGCGATGGTGGGAGACCTAAAGATGGGGGCATAACTTCAGCTAGAGGTGTTAACTCAACTAGAACTTCTGGTGCATCTGTTGATTGTTCCTATTGACTCTCGTTTTGCTTCAAGCTCTTTGTCATTCCGCTAACCTTGGCACCTTCAGGAGGATTGCTCATTGCTTTAACTCTAGGTTTCCATCTAGAAGAGGTAGGTAGTGATGAATGAACCACTAGCGGCTCTGTAACTGGAATGTCTACCTTTCGTGTCCTCTTGCTACTCAAGAATAGTCGGTTGTTCTTTACAAACTGGCTTGTTCTTTCCCCGATTGAGGTGCTCTCTTTAGCGTACCAATCAATTGGTCGAAGTGGCTACTGATCAACCTGATCTCTGGCATATGTGGGAAGTAGGACTTCTCCATCATCATCTAACAAACCCTCCACATCTTCTGATAAGAAATCAGCAATTTGAGGAGGAGAAAGTCTACTATAATCACACCTGCACACTTCGAACTCATCTTCACAATTAACCCAAAAATCTTCCATTGTAGGTTTATGTGAAAGATTCTAACCAAGACGAGCTGCAAAGAGACCCCAAGGGTCATATCAACACCTTTTTTTGAGAGCCTTGAGATTAAGCTTGGACAGTTCGTTGTTCATCAACTTAGCGTCAGCTACTGATTTGCATCTATATATGCTCATCTCAAATGGGAAACTAACGACAGACTCGCGTCTATTATGCAAAAAGTGTGCACTTCATGCACTTGCCTTTGGAACTCTATGAACACCACCTTATCCGTTGGATATCTAGGTAGCATAACTAGCTCACCTGAGAAGCCATATACTCATATGTAGGAGAATGTGGGGAATTGGATAAACCAATCAGCCCAATCCGCCATTTCCAATCTGGCATCTATTGAAAACCGTATATGTAACTCATTGTCAAGATCTCTCACCGTATGCATCAGGAAAAGATCATTTACTCACTTGAAATGCTACTCTAACTATGAAAACTCTAATTACGAGCAATGTTCATACACACGCTGAACGCTCAGAGTTCCAACAACATTCAAACCTCTAAACTTGCCTTGAAAGGCTATTAGATATATGAGGTATGAAATCATGTGGAATTCATGGGCCTTGAAGAACCCTGTCATTTGGCTGTGAAGAGTATCACTGATTAATGCTGGCCAGTCGTAGTGTTCTCTTTTGTTGACAATCTAGGACATGATGTAGAACATCCAAGGCTGAAACTTATGTGCTCCTGCTTGTCCTATGACTTGGTTGAGCAAAGTAATCAGGATTGCAATTTCATCCTTGAACTCACCACGTACAATGTTCTTTGGCAAAGCATTTCATTGGTCTTTCAACCACCTTTGTGCAATCCTTTTCTGGCACTAATCCTTTTGCGCATTCCATGCCTTTTCACATTCTTCAGTTGATAGAATAAGGTTATCTGCACATGGTGGAATGGCAAAACATCTCTCAATGTCTCTCGGCTTGAGGCTGCAAACAACATGCCCATCTGCTGATTGGATTTCTCGTGAAGTTGGATTGTAATGCTTGACACAAGCAATCACAAACTAAATGTTTTACGCTGAGATGGGAAAAGAGGCTGCTGCAAGCAATCCGGAATGATCAAGATTCTTGATCGTAACACTGTCTACACCTTTCAAAGTGTTCAGATCAACTACTGGATATACTTGATGCGAGTTCGTATTAAATGTTTTCAAGAAATCGTGAATCAAGACTGATTTCGTCTTGATTTCTATTGGAGAGAACTACATATCTGAAAACTTGAAGATTGACTGTGAACACAACTACGTTTGAAAAAGTTTTGCACAAAAGCTAAAAATAGCTTCGCTGATTTTTCTTTAGAAAAAGGCAACTTTTTCAAAAAAAGTTGAGGTCTGGGTTTTGTTGACAATGTCGTTCTAAAGAGACCCAGATCGTTCGTTTTTGAAAAAACTGATTTTTTCAAGAACATGCAAGAAACCCTAAAAGGTAGAAGCAATGAAGCAATTTTTTCAAAAAAAATGTGAGATATGGGTTTTGTAGATATTCATGTGCTGAAAAGACCCAGATCATCTGTTTTTCGAAAAAACTGATTTTTTAAGAAAAAAAAAAAAAAAGAAAGATCTAGAAAGAGGGAAGCTGAAGAGGTAAATTTTTTGAAATAATCTGAGGTCTGGGTTTTGTAGATAATCTTATTCTGAAGAAACCCAGATCGTCAGATTTTGAAAAATCTAAGGATTTCTTGGACATGTATTATTTCCTAAAAATTAGGAGCCGAAGAAGCAGTCGAAAACTTTTCCAATCTTGAAGAAGAATGAAAAAGTAGACCCAAATCGATGAAAGTTGAAAATCTTGACCTCCTGTTTCTAAAAAAAGATGCCCTAGAAAAATGGATTATGGAAAAGTGTTCTTTTGTGCAACTCGAACATGAATCTATGAAGAACGCTGAAAAATATCTTCGTTTGAGCCTTCAAATCCTATTGAGAAGAAAATTTTGTGTTTCTTCCTCTTGGAGCTAGCCTGCAATTTGTGAATAATGGATGCCCAAAGCTTCTTTTAATAAAGTTTGGAGGTGAAACAAGCACTTAACTCATGAAAACCCTAAATTTAGGAGTCATCACGCGAAAATATCTATCAACTCAAAGAATCCCTAAAAAATAGGGCGGCCAAAGCATGTATATGGGATATTATTTTGAAAAAAACTTCTAATTGAAGTTGACTTGGGCACCTTCCTTGAGATAGGGCGTCCAACTTTTTGCAGTGTTAGAATATTTTTTAAAATTTTCAAATTTTGCTTGATGAAATGCCTCTGTTTGATCTTCGATTCCAAGCATCTAATAGATCCTATGAACTAGCTGACAAACTCGTTGAAGAGCATGATCAAATCTGAGAAGGATCTCCTGGAGGCTGCAAACCTTAAAAAGTGGTTTTGAGGGCTTGAAATCTTGGGTGCCCCTGGCTTTTGTTTGCCATACTTAACCATTTTTTAATGATTTTCAACTTTTCCAATTTGTCTCCCGTGTTTCGTTTCCTATTCGATCTGCAATTGTCGGCGATTGATGAATCCTGTGGTCAGGTTGAGATATTCATTGGAAAGCCTGAAGAATTCCAAAAAGAATGACCAATTTTGCAAACCCTAAAAGATGGTTTTGAGGGATCAAAACCCTAGGCGCCCCTCGCTAACTGGGGCGCCCATGTGTGCTAGAATTACGATTTTTGAATTTTCTTCCTCTAACGAAACACCTCATTTTCATCTACAATTCTAGTCATTTGACTGATCCTGAGAACCTACTGACAGATTCGTTGCGAAGCCTGATCAAATCTAAGGACCTCTAAGAAGTCGTGAAACCTAAAAACTGCATTTGATGGCTCAAAATGTTGGGCACCCCTGGCTAGCAAGGGCGCTTTTCTTCACCAGACTTAGTCAATTTTGATTTTCTTGATTTTCCTTTGACTTTCTTCATTTTCCGTTTGATCTTCGTTTTCGAGCGTTTTACAAATCCCATGAACTGAATGTTGGACTCGTTGGAAAGCTTGCTCAAATCTGGAAAGAACTTGTTTGAAGCTGCAAACCCTAAAAGCACTTTTGACTGCCTGAAATCTTGGACGCCCCTAGCTAGCAGGGGCGCTTTTTTGCTCCAGCCTTAACCATTTTTCGATGATTTTCGACCTTCTCATGCTTCTCGTTCACCACCTCGTCGACTAAAATATTCCCCTTACTTTTTTCCCCAAAATTAGACACACAAACCCGCATCAAACCATTGATTAGCGTTAGCTCCAAATGCAAATCAGCATGGAAAGTAACTCTAACCAAGATTGTTCACCAAGATCCCAATGTGGGCAAGGTGATAGCATATGGTCAGAGGATCATTAAGTATAAACTGAACTGAAATTACAATTCATCTACTGATGCAAGCATCCACAAGCAGTGGGGATACTCCACTTATTCAGTGGGTGAGATTATTACATTATTAAGGCGGCAAGTCAGCCATTAAATCCTCTCTTCCACTTATTTTGTGGGGGGAAAACAGTCCACACAACCACTTATTTTGTGGGGGGAATTTACAAAGAAGAAATATGTTTATTCTAAAACTCAACCACTCAATTGTGGGAGTGTAATCAAGTATAAATTGCAGCAATAAAATGACATAGCCGTTAGTACTACTAACTAGCTTTACAATGAATAGAAATAGCTGCAAATTACAAGAGAATTACAATAGTTTCAAAGCACATAAAGATTGGATGATCCGACATAATTAATTATCTCTCAAAATGTTGAACATGAATCAAAATCTGAATTTCTAAAAGTCTGATAATAATAATCAGCAAACTGAAATTGAATAACCAGCAACTGTGAATTCAATGAAATAATCATAGCTCCTTCAATTTACCTCCAAATTGGCTGAAACTGAATGCAATAGCTTCCTAGGAGATTGGCGCTTCAAGTGCAATGAAAACTCAGCATCAAAAGGTCCTCAAATATTTAGCACGAATTCCAAAGCACAGGAAACATGGTACAGCCCTTTTGAAGGGCGATTTTCTTAGATAAAATCAGCAACTTCACCTTAAATCCTAAGATTGCAGCCAAAGGGTCGCCTTGGGTATGGAGAAAGATTGGTAAAGTACCCACAAGCAAAATAAATTTATTCAAAGAGCTGTATACAAAAATCATCTTCAGTTGTATGACAACCAGCAACACAGAATACTGAAAACATCACCAAAATTTGCTTATTTCTCCTACCCAACTTCACAAACTTGAACCAAACTGAAAGTGCATCACCTCTAGAGCTAGGCGACGTTGTAACAAGCAATTCAAACTCAGCAAATACACCTAGCATGTGTTCCAAGGCAAAGATAAATGGTACGGCCCTAGGAGAGGGTCAACCTCTCTTTAAAAATTCATCCACTTCATTATAAATTATGATCTTGCACAAATAGGGACGCCTCAAGCATACAAACTGAAAGAATCAATACCCCTGTGCAATTAAAAATCATACAAAGAGCTGCATATGAAAATCACCTTCAGCCATGAACGAACCAGCAAGCTCAAAAACTGATAAATACATCAAAATCTCAACAATGAAGTTCAATGTGCACCTCTGAATGAAGCACACTCTCAATCTACCATCTAGGGAACCATAGTTTCAGGCCCGAAGAATGGAGTCAATTTGCTAAGCTTCCCCTTAGCCAAGTTCTAGATTCATTCCAGCAGCGTAACTTTGCTCTTCAAAAATATGCATAATCAGCTCATCATAAAACATCAATATATAGGCTTCAGTTGGCAAATGAAGCAACAAAAGACTTTTCAAATTCCAAGAAGTTGAATCACTTCAACTTCCAAAAGGGACGCCACTTTAAGCATTCACTTTTTGAAATAATAAAATATTAATCAACCTCTTTTAGGCGTCCAACTTCACTTTGCAACAATAAAGCATTTACTAATTTATTAAATGCACCATTGACCCCTTAATGACCCCCTTTTAAAAACAACATGAAGTGATCATTCCTAGGTGTGGGGGTACCACTGAGAAACATAAAAATGACTTAGTATAAAACTTAATCCATGGAGATAACCAAACCAAACTGAAACTGAAGAAGGACAAGATGACTTGAGTTGAACTGATGCCGATGCCACTGCCACAAAATGACTTACTAAAAATAGCCAACTGCTATAAATAGTAAATCCCCAACAAAACTCACAGAAAACTGAACTGAGCTGGAAGCAAGACTTACTGAAAATGGAAACCCTAGATTTAGCATAACTGAGTAGCCTACGGATTCTCAAAAATAGGCTAAATTCAAATGAAGAGCGTATGGCCAAAATGGGGACATTACATCGACTGCATCAACTGTTGTTGACGCGTTGGGTGTGTTCACTATTGCACATGCATGACCTATGAAGACTGAAAATTTGAGAACATGCATGACCTATGAAGACTGAAAATTTGACTAAGGCATTGACTGCCAAGCGCCTCCCTTGAAATAAGGTGTCCAACATTTCCAGACTTAGTTTAGTTTTTGCAATTTTCAATTTTCAACTTTTTGAATTCCCCTCCTCTGTTCACTGTTTTTCAAGCATTTTTCGCCGTAGATTGATCTGTGCAGCATTTGAGACTTAGATTCTGACATCTGGTAGCTGGCCATCCTTCATTGATGACCTCGGAGGTCCTAGGTTTTCTTCTGAAAAAGCAAAATAGACCCACCAGAGAAAAATTGACTTTTTGACAATTCTAACTGGACCAACATGATCGTGATGTAAAATCAACCAATCGAAATCAGTTTGAGCCCTTTCTACAAAGATTCTATTTTTAGCCCTTTTCCCTAAAAATAGGGGCCTAAAACCCTAATTTCAAAATTTTCCAAAATTTTACGAGCATCCTTTTGACCATAAACCTAGAAAAACCTTATGATCCGTTTGTTGTTCAAAAATTTATAAAAATAGAAAATTGTTATTTTTACACATTTTGACTTTTTTGACTTTTGCCGACAAATTTTACAAGATTTTGACCATTTTTACCAAAATGCCTTATTGAAGCAAAAATTTTAATTTTGGGTACAACAAGCTAAAAGCCTAAAACAGGTGCTTTCAAACAAGCTATGGATGCTTGAAAAAAATCTATCAAAGCATAATAGTAAGCAATAGCATAGACAAGGCAGTGAGCTGTTCGAAAAAATGCCTCAAAGAAGTGTGGTCTCAATGTGCTTGTCATGGGCATTCCATCATCATGAGACCAGATTTCTTTGAGGCATTTAATCAAACAATTCACTGCCTTGTCTATGCTACCACATTTTTCATTAATGTCTATCAAAGCATTTTATCAAACAGTTCACTGCGTTGCTGATATGGTTAAAAGCCTAAAACAGGTGCTTTCGAACAAGCAATGGATGCTTGGAAAAATCTATCAAAGCGTAATAGTAAGCAATAGCATAAACAAGGGAGTGAATTGTTTGAAAAAATGCCTCAAAGAAATGTGGTCTCATGGTGATGGAATGCTGTGATAGTGATGGAATGCCATGACAAGCAAATTGCTATGGATTGTCATGGCGTTCCATCACCATGAGACCACATTTCTTTGAGGCATTTTTTCAAACAATTTACTACCTTGTCTATGCTACCACATTTTTCATACATGTCTACCAAAGTATTTTATTAAACAGTTCATTGTCTTGCTGCTATGGCTAAAAGCCTAAAACAGGTGCTTTCGAACAAGCTATGGATGCTTGGAAAAAATCTATCAAAGCATAATGGTAAGCAATAGCATAGACAAGGCAGTGAACTGGTTAAAAAAATGCCTCAAAGAAATGAGGTCTCATGGAGATGGAATACCATGACAATCCATGCTATTGCTTACCATGAGACCTCATAGAATTGCTATGGATTGTCATAGCATTCCATCACCATCAGACCTCATTTCTTTGAGGCATTTTTTCAAAAGTTCACTGCATTGTCTATGCTAACACATTTTTCATACATGTCTAACAAAACATTTTATCAAACAGTTCACTGACTTGCTGCTATGGCTAAAAGCCTAAAACAGGTGATTTCAAACAAGGTATGGATGCTTGGAAAAAATATATCAAAGCATAATAGTAAGCAATAGCATAGACAAGACAGTGAACTGGCTGAAAAATTGCCTCAAAGAAATGTGGTCTTATGGTGATGGAACGCCATGACAATCCATAGCAATTTACTTGCCATGGCATTCCATCACCATGAGACCACATTTCTTTGAGGCATTTTTTCAAACAGTTCACTACCTTGTCTTTGCTACCACATTTTTCATAAATGTCTACCAAAGCATTTTATCAAACAGTTCGCTGCCTTGCTGCTATGGCTAAAAGCCTAAAACAAGTGCTTTGGAACAAGCTATGGATGCTATGGTGAGGAAATGTGATTTAGGTAATGGTGAATGCCAAACTTTGAAGTCATGTCTGAAGCAAGGTGCAGGCTACATTGCAAACCTGGAAGCAGAGGCAGCAGTCGAAAAGGAAACATTATTTCTTGACATAAGTTATAAGTAGTGCCAAAGGAGGGTAGAGCACGGCCAGCAACATACAAAAGATATATCAATATTCCAGAATGCTGGCAGATAAAGATTTAAACATTGCAGAGGAGATTGTATACAAGCCATGAATATATGCAAATGCCACTCAACACAACTCCATTGGTGATTTGCTGCTGTAGAAGATAGAGCCTGGAAGGGAGCTTTTAACACTTGTTTACAGTTTTTATTGAGAGACCTGTGTGAATGAAAGTGCATAAAGGGAAATCTCAATACATTGACCAAGTGTGAAAAGCCTTGTGTTTTTGCTTCATGATAGTTAGATAATGATGAGTGGCAGCATCTCCAAGGCATTGACGAAGACTGCATTGCATCCTCCTTGATTGCAGTCCAAAGTCTAAAACCTTAATGCACTGTGTTTGTTCTTCAATTTTCTGTTGCTGATTGCGCCATACATTTGTTTAAATTCTTGCATGAAGATTAATATAAGAGGTGGCAAGCTCACTTTGGTAAATTAGTGGTGATCTAGATCAGTTTACTTATTGTGCAAGCTTTGTACTTGGTGGCATTTATTCTGGAACAAGATAATCGTGGTAAGATCTGATTAATGCTAAAATCCGCTAAAATTCTAATTATTTATCTTGTTTTGGGCATTAAACGATGTGAGAGATAAGTGAGTCCATAGTTGGCACACTCGTAGAGAACTCGCCGAGTTTTCAAAAACTCGCAAGTTTTTTCGAAGTTAACTCGCCAGGCCAGGAAAAACGAGTTTTTCCGAGTTTTTGAAAAAACTCGCAAGTTTTTAGTGGCGAGTACTCGCCAAAAACTTGCGAGTTCGTGCAAAAAACTCGGTTGCGCAGTGTTAAAGGCTGAAAACATCTTTTTCATGTTTTATTTCATTTCTAAAGCATCTGAAAGTTTGTGTGGAGAGCTAAAACCGCCCCCCAAGCAAGGAGATATCATTTCCAATGATCTACCATCAAGGAGAGCGCATTCAAATGACATTTTGTGTGGATTTTAAAGGGAAATTCGATTCACAGGTAGGGTTTTTGGTTTTGCTTTTTGTTTTTGATTAATAATTTTCTTTCATTCTTCTTGCAAAATACTCATTCCAAATTGAAAAGACATGATAGAGCACAAAGAAACAATTTTTTTGCATTTAGAATCCAAAAAACAAGATTCATCACAATCTTTTGTTGATTTTTGCTGATTTTTTCCATTTTTTTCACTGTTTTTTGAAATTTTCAGACCTAGGTTCATTTTTTGTGTAGAATGATAAGATTAGTTAATAATGTTAATTTGTAATTGATTTAAACACATTTTTATCAATTAAAATCAAATTTAGCTCTAGATTTTTTAAGTTTTAATGATTTAGGTTGTTTTTTAATTTTTTTTGTATTAAAAAACTAATATGTTGTACATATTTTTTGAATGTGTAGATTGATCATTGATCATTGAATACACACTATAATGGCTTCTAGCTCTGCTTCAGCATCAGGTTTCACCCCCACCGCACCAAGTTCCTCCCCTCCCACACCATCATCATGGGTTCCAGGCATTCATCCTCCAGGGGCTAGAGACCCTACATGGAAATATGTTGTCAAAGGGCCCATACCTGGAACAGTTGTTTGCAGTGAGTGCAGAATTACATATCATGGAGGCATAAATCACCTCAAATACCATCTAGCAGGCATTCCTCAGTGTGATGCCAAGGCTTGTGGGCAGCCCAAAGAAGAGATTAGAAGAGAGATGCTTGCCATACTTTCACTTGCTGAGGAAAAAAAAATGCAAAGGGAGAGGGCAAAAAAAGCCATAGCAGCAACCATAGCCAGTGGACATGCTTTTGCCCATGGTCAGACTCAAGAGCACAGGGCCGAGCACATAGAGATAGAGTTAGATGAGGATGCAGCTATTATTGGCATTGTGGGCTCTCTTCGTGGTCCACGGATTCGCCATCATAGCACAGCCGCCACTGCCAGTGCCACAGCCACAACCACACCATCCTCTAGGCCCCCCGTTTCCTGTAGTTCGAGTAGAGTGCTAGTGCCACCACCACTTTCATCTTCACGCAACCCATAGAGTTTTTTTGTGCCAAGAAACACACCAGGAGCACAGACATCGTTGGAGGCTACAGGGTGGAACAAGGAGGTGCATCAACATGCCGACATGGCATGTGCTGATTTTTGGTATTTCAATAACATACCATTCAATGTGGCGAGTAGTCCCTATTGGCACAATATGGTCACTGCATTCACAGTTGCGGGAAAAGGCTACAAGTCACCTTCTCGCAAAGATTTGAGTGGGAGGTAAGTCAACTTAATTTTTATTCTAAGTTTATGTTTTTTAATTTAAAATTGAAATTAATTTATTATTATTTGTGAGGCGCAAACCTAAAGGATGATGGTGAGCGGACTGTAAAAAAAAAAATGTTAACTTATAAAAAGTAAAAGCCGACAACCAAAGCGTTTATTAAATATTATATATTTTCCGTCATAAATTTTCCAACTAATTAATTAAAAGCCGACAACTAAAGAGATATGAAATAGTATATCGTTTCGGTCATAGCTTTTGGAACTCATATAAATAGGAAGTAAATAGTGGGAATAAAAAACAGATTATTATCGGGAATAGTGCGAATAAATACAGAGGTGCAGGAATAAATAGTGCGAATAAATACCGATAAATACCGTGAGAGAAAAAAAGTAAGTTACATTATAATATTTGTTTTATTATAAGTAAATAAATTTTTAATAAAATATCTATTATAAGAAAGTAAATATTTTTTTAGTTTTATTCTTTTTGGGTAAAAAAATAATTCTATTATAATGCTTTTCAATTACAAATAAGAAAGTAATTTAATGTAAAATATAAATATATTATTAATTGTTTTTAGTTTTATTCTTTTAGGGTAAAAAAGTTAATTTCATAATGCTTATATTATAATATTTTTTTATAAGCAAGTAAATAATTTTTAATAAAATATCTATTATAAGAAAGTAAATATTTTTTTAGGGTAAAAAAGTAATTCTATTATAATGCTTTTCAATTACAAATAAGAAAGTAATTTAATGTAAAATATAAATGTATTATTAATTGTTTTTAGTTTTATTTTTTAGGGTAAAAAAGTTAATTGCATTAAAATGTTTTTAATGCTTACATTATAATATTTATTTATAAGCAAGTAAATAATTTTTTAATAAAATATCTATTATGTGATTAATATATCACATACAAAAACAAGCAAATAGTGCAATGGATTAATATATTTGATTTGTAATTGAAGGGTTATGGGTTCAACTCTCATTGTGGGTTTAAAAATTAATATATTTTTTAATTTATTTATTTATTACTAATTTTATTGAAAAAGTTATTAATTAACATAATTGTAATCATAAAAAAATCAAAATAAACATGTAGTGCAATGGATTAGTGTGTTTTGTTTATAATCGTAAGGTTGTGGGTTCAATTCTCATTTGGATTCAAAATTTAATATATTTTTCAATTAAAAGTGAATATTACTATGAAATGGTATGTGTAGAAAATAGAAGGCAACCCTATTTTATGAGGGTGTTGTATTCCATATAGAAGGCAACCCTATTTTATGAGGGTGTTGTATTCCATTAAATTGTGTCTATATATATCAATTCCATTAAATCTAAAGTGACTTACTTTGATAGCATGCACTTTCTTTATGTTTGCTAACCTTAATTTTATTGTTCTTTTATTTTCAGCGAATAATCTAATTAAAAATGTCACGGAACGAATCAGAAATCATAGTTGAAAGCCCAACTGCCTCTATAAGGTCAAATGATTTTGTTGAAACCCCTATCGACAAATGTGCAAGAATAGTTTTAGAGTGTTGCAATAACATTGTCAAAGAAATTGAAAATACAAGCTTAATGATCGATGATGATGTTGAGGAACTAGAAATAATGACAATGGAAGCTGTTGCAAAAAAAGTTCATGAGGCATATACTATAGTAGGTGCATTTCCAAATATGCTCAAAGACGTATATAAAGATCACTATGAAAATAAAGGTCGTAATACCAATCTCATTGCTGAAGAATTTGTAATGTATTTACACCATTACAATGAGATGTTATTACTATAATCCCTTTTTATTTGACCTTCAATACTTCTTACATTTACAAACTTTGAAGACTTTAAAAAAAAAAATTGAAGAGGATGTGTGGCAACATACAAGACTTCCATTATGCTACTCATTATTTGTAATGTACATGGTTTTTTTAAATGTGTGGTATTAAATATATTTTTTAAGTGGATGTGTGCCAAATCTATACGAAATATTACATGTGCTTCAAATATAAGTTACAATATTTTTAAGCAAATTTTTAAAGTTTTTTTACACATTTTATCCAATTTTTATTTTCAAATTTTAAATGATTTAGAAAAAAAATCATGTTATACAAATGATAATAGCAATTAAATATATATATATATATATGAAAATTGATTATGATCTTCATGATTGAAAAAATTAGATGCCTTGATAAATCTCTACATACTTTATATAATTATATAAATAAAAAATTAATATTTAATTTGTATTTTTAATAAATTATTTAATAAATGTTTGGAAATCAATCTTCACCTAACCCTAATTCTAACTATATCTCCTAACCCTAACCCTAAACAAAATTAATAAACCTAACCCTAACCCAAACCCTAATCCTAAAAATAATCCTAACCCTAACCCTAACCCTAATACTAATACTAATACTAACCGTAACCCTAATCCTAACCCTAACCCTAACCCTAATAAAAGTTTGAACCTAACCATGTTTGACCCCTAACCATAACTTATATTATATTTTTATAATAAATAAACTAAAATATTATTATTTATCTAATAATATAATCAAATAATATAATGTTTCCTTCATCTATCTCCAATAGTGGACCCGCAAATACATACTCATCTGCATTTGAATCAAACTCCATATAAACATAATTCAGTTGGTAAAAATGTTTTGATCTAAATTGCATGTTGGTCAAAAATGTTTTGATCTGAATTACATGTAAGTTCACTAAGCAAGTCTTGTGAATGGAGCTTTAGGATACATCAGAAATATCATATACAAACCTGGATGTGGCCCACCAGATCCACCTACATATGTTATGGTTGAATTTGATAATTACTCTGGAATTCCTTTTGAAGATGCATCTCCAAATTTAATTCCAATTTCACCAATACAAAGGGGCCGCACACATCAATTGCCCCTACGATTGGCTTGGGCACTAACGATCCACAAATCACAAGGGTTAACTCTTTCCAAGGCAACAATTGATATAGGACCAAGAGAAAGGGCAGGAATAACATTTGTTGCTATATCAAGTGTTAAGTCTTTGGATGGAATTAGAATCTCACCACCATTTACATATGATCGTTATGAAAAAATGAAGATAGGAAAGCAACTCGCCAAAAGAAAATAAGAAGAAGAAAGACTAAAATCTTTGGAAACATAACATTTTTAAGTGATGTATATATTTTTCAAGTGAATTCTTCTATTAATATTGATATTAAATTTTTGGTATAAAAGATGAATTCTCTCATTCATTATGAATTCCTATTGTACACATCTCTTTGTGCATTTGAATAAATATGATATGAATCATGATTTGTAAAGTATTATAATTCTTTATTTAAAATAAAATAAGTGATAAATTCTTATTTTACATTGCATGTTGCGGATGCTACTAGCTTATCTATTTTAATATATTAATCTATATATTATACGCCGAGACATATCATTTTCGAGGCGTATTTTTTAAATTCAAAAAGCAAAAAAGTGAAAAAAATACGCTTCGAAAATGATATCTCTCGGCGTATAATATATAGATTAATATATTAAGATAGATAAGCTAGTTTATGTTGAATTCAAGGCTCAAGCTATTTATTGTTTAAAACTTACAGTTTTGTACTTATTTAATTATTTTACTTTGTACTTGCAAGTTGCTCACAAATGCAACCGAAAGGGCAATGCATGTGGTGGAAGAGCAAAAAAATAAATGGAAGAAATATGGCTGCTCCATTCTTTCTGATGGGTGGACGAATGGAAGAAACCGCACCATCCTTAATTTTTTGGTTGCTTCCAAAGGTGAAGTGTTTTGGAAGTCGGTGGATGCTTCCAACAAAATAAAAACTACAAATACATTGTGTACGTTGTTGGAAGAAGTTGTGATGGAGGTGGGGATTGCTAATGTGGTGCAAATCATCACAGATAATGCAGCAGCATATGTGGCAGCTAGAAGAATGCTTGAAAGTAGACATCCATCACTCTTTTGGTCACCTTGTGCGGCCCATTGCCTTGACCTTCTTTTGGAGGACATAGGAAAACTTGTTTGGGTGGCACCGATTGTGGAAGATGCAAGGAGCATCACAAAATATATCTACAATCGCCCTTGGGTTCTTAATTTGATGAGAGAGCATACATAAGGGAAGGAGTTGGTGACATCGGGTGCCACAAGGTTTGCAACGATTTTCCTAACGTTGCAAAGCATTTTGGATTCTTTGGGCTCTCTAAAACAAATGTTTGTGAGTCAAGCATGGAATGACTCCTCATATTCAAAGAAGGCCGAAGGAGAGAGTTTCTGCAATAGTCTTCGACCCCTTGTTTGCACAAAAAGCTACAAAGATCGTGAAGGTAACTTCAAAACTTTGATTTTAATTTTAAACTCAAGTTGAATATAAATATATATATTTTTTAATTTAACTTTAAGCCTTTCATTATAAATTTCTAACTTTGATCTTTTTGTATTTTTAATCTAGGTGTCGAGCCCTTGGTTAGAGTTCTCCACTTGGTAGATGGGGATGAAAACCCAATGGGATACATTTATGAGGCCATGGATAGGGCCAAGGAGGCTATCAAAAGTTACTACATGGAGGGCAGCCTCAAATTTGATCCCTCCCATATGGGAGATTGTTGATAGGAGGTGGAACAATCAACTCCACCAACCCATCCACGCAGCAGGGTACTACCTCAACCCTTCTTATCTCTTCTCAAAGAGCTTCTCCGATCCTAATGGAGAGGTTATGGAGGGGCTCATAGCATGCATTTAGAGGATGGAATCCAACGTTGCAGTGAGAGACCTCATCGTCAAGGAGTTGGATATGTACAGTGAAGCATCTGGTAATCTCTTTTCTTTGAAGCTGGCTGTAAGAGGAAGAACCACTGTACCACCAAGTATAAAATTGGGAGTCTTTAACTTTTAAGTTTATTTCAATTTTCACATGCATCTTTGTTGTACCCAAAATAAATTTTTTGGCATCCTGTATAAATTGAGCTAAATATTGTTAAAATGCCATGTAAAGTCTGTTTTAGGTCAATTCAATCATAGAATCTTGGTGGGTTTCTGTCAAGGAACACATGTGCAAATTTCTGAAATTTTGAAAATTAGGGTTTTTTGCCCGTATTTTCAGGGAAACCCCCGAAAATAGGACCTTCCCAGAAGTGATTGAAAAGGATTTTGATAGGATTAAAAGGCTTCACGATCACATTGGTCAAGTCAGAATCATCAAAAGGCATGTTTTACTCTAGTGGGTCTATTTCTATTTTTCAGGAATAAAGTTAGGAGCTCCGCAGCCATTAATGGCAGATTGGCCAGTACCAGGTGCTGAAAGCTAACCTTCGAAGGCTTCAACGACGCAACCATGGCGGAAAAGGTCTAAAATGACGCTGTTTGATGAAGGGGATTTTCAAAAATGAAAAATGCTGAAAATTGACTAAGTCTGGGATTTTCAAAAATGAAAAATGCTGAAAATTGACTAAGTCTGGAGAATGCACACCTTGCTGCCAAGAGGAGGCTATGCAGTCAAATGCCTTAGTCATTTTCCCAAACATCCATACACGATGAACGTGAGACATGAAGAAATGGTGATCTTTGACGGAGGAGTTTTCTAAAATTGAAAAAGGTCAAGATTTGACTAACTCTGGAAATGCTACGAAGGAGAAATCATTTCACGAGACAAAAAGAGCCTTTTTCAAGCAGGGGCGCCCTTGATTCTTAAGGGTCAGATGCAGCCTGATGAATCATCCAAGGCAGTCATCCTCGGCGTTCACCTGTTGGCTTGACAACGAAACAAACAGCTAGGTCATCTGATGAATTGATCATAAGCAGTTGTCAACGAAGCAAAAAGAGGCAATTGACAAAGTATCAAGAAACGGTTGTCGAAAGTGAAGATCAAAGCAAAAAAGAGCCTTTTCAAAGGAAAGGCTCCCTTTTTTTTGGACCTCCAGATGCTGATAAACGACAAAAGGCTTCCCAGGATAACCTTCTCAGCCCAAGTAGATCTCGGAAACGCAACTGAAAGCGTAAACATCTGACAGTGCAGTCAACGGATAATTGAGATCAAAGTAGGCAACTTTTCAGACAAAGATAACCATGCTGAAAGACAAAAGAGCTCTTTTCAATGAGGGGCGCCCTTGAATAAAGGAGCCCTAAAATGAATTCCAAGTTTTCTGAATTCATTCATCTTCGGCGAAATGGAGCTAGCTACCTGGCGGGATATCAAGCGAAAGCATCTGATTCTCCGATCAACGAGAAATCCAAATCAAAACACGAGAGGTCATTCCAAAAGGCTGAAGAACGAAGAATGAAAATTCACCAAGGCACAGGCAAAAGAGCCCATTCTTGGAAAAGGCGCCCTCTCTTTTGAAGCTCTAAACTCAGCTTTTTACCATCATGCCTCCCAGGCACTTCTCTTCAAGTTGGATCCAACTCAACAATGAATGTGTCGACAACATCACAGGATCAACAGATCAAGCCAAATTCAAGATCAAACTGAGGTCATTCAAGAGAGAAAATAACAAAAAACTTGCAAAATTCAAAAAGGACGCCTAGAAGAAGTCAAAGGTCAAGTTGTTGACTAAAGTCAAGATATTTTGAGTTAAACTTGGCTAAAACACTCCACGATCAGTGGAAATCACCTTTTTGAACTTCAGATCAAGCCAAAATCACTTTTGATCATGAGTTAGGTCCCCAAACTTGTGGATCTAAGGCTTGAGTCTATGTAATCAAGGTATAGGCATCCCATTTCATTATTTCATTGCAGGTTGATGATCAAGAACAGCCATAAGCTCTCAAGGACGCCATTGACAGATCTGGACAAGGTTTTCATCCGTTCTTCAATATTTCTTGCAGATCTGAAGCAAAAGAGGATTGCTAATTTGAGGTTGGATTCAGAGACAGATTTTCTCAGGAAATCAGATAAAAACTTCCAATCCATCTTCTGTCTACTTCCTCTCTTCTTCTCTTAGGTTTTCTTGCATTTTACAGAAAAAGCAACAGGCTACATCAAATCAGATCAACTGGGTAGATTCAACATAATTTTCTAGAGAAACCCATCTCGACAAATTTTCCAAAAATCAGCAAACTTGCTACCCCTATTTTTGGGGGTTTTACCAAAAAAGTTTCAGAATCAAAATTCTGAGGAACTGGGTTTGTTTAGCATTGAAGCACGAACAAAACCCATGTGCCAGATTTTTTCCGGAAAAATACTTCTCGGCGGGGCGCTATTTTCAAGGGTTTCCGAAAATCCTCTGAACAAGGTCAAGTTTACAGTCAATCTTTAAGTTTTTCAAGATGCAGAACTCTTAGGTACAATACGGGACCAAGACGGCCCTATTCCATGATTACTTGAAAACAGTTGACACAAACTTACATCAGGAAATCCAATGGTTGATCTGGAGCAGCTGGGGGGCATGAATCAGATCACATTGCAAAATATTGAAGAATCTGGGTTGCTACAGGCTGCATCCATTCCCATCACACTACAAAGCACGGAGCCGCCAAAGTTACCAAGAGCAATAGCTTGCGCAAGAAGAGATGTCGTGTCATCAAAGCATTGACTATCCGGAAACGGAAGAAGTCAACACATGGATCAAGGAGTTGTTGACCAGAAATGGTGAAGTGTGAAAAGACACCTAGGAAGGACGTCCTACTTTCCAATTGGCATTTATGATACTTGAAGTTGACTTGATGCCTCATTCCAAGTCAACCCAAGAAGGCATTAAATGTAATTGGAGTTAACTTGATGTCTCTTTCCAAGTTTAACTCCATATCCCTTAAATCATGCATTGTCAGATCCCACTGATTAAGGATGTCTAATTGGCTTCCATGATTTGTGGATCTTAGATCTCCACTAAATGTGGATGTCTATTTTGGAGGGATACTTTCATTAAAGTTCACCTTTTGTTTACTTTCAGTCAACTGAAGTAGTTTCCAGTTGACTCTTTGTTTACTTTCAGTTAACTGAAGTAGTTTTCCAGTTAACTGCTTGTTCCCCCTTTTTAGGAATAAATCTTGCTAATTGATTGGCAAGAACTCATTGTTAACTCAAGGAGATTTTGGGGTTGCCCACTCCTTTGAGTTCTATAAATAAGAGCCTTGGGCTCATTGTTTATTTAACTTTTACTTGCTATGCAAAATTGTTGCGCCATTGTTGCCAACAGCTTTGAAAGTGGATATTTGTTCACTCTTGGATGAGAGTTCGTTGGTCGATCGTAATTGTGCATGATTTCGTGCCTTTGCTTTCCCAACCTTTGTAATTCGTTGATAAAGCTTTGAAGGAGAATATCAGAAGGCACTTGCATTTTGGTCAATCTATTTGAGTTATGTCCACGTCTTGTATCTAATAGCTCTTTGTTTCATTTCCCTCCTCGGATAGGAGTCCCTCCTCCTTGGATATTTGTTATTAACAGTTATCGTTCGTTGTTGTTTAATGTATTGACTTCCAAGCTATACTTCAGATAGGAGTCCCTCCTCCTTAGCAAGCTCACTGGCCAAGGCATCGTAATTTGTTGTTTCTCGTAAACTATTTCCTAGCCCATACCTCGGATTGGAGTCCCTCCTCCTTGGCAGGTCTCAGATCTAGTTTACCATAAAGAGTGTTTGCTTGTACCAACCTTATCCCGGTGTATACCTGAGAGTTCAGAGCCCTAGTCATATTCCCTGGAGACAGCAAATTCAGGTGATCCAACCAACCCATTCCCACTCCTTTACCCTCATGCTCTGTTTACCTTGAAGGTATTGGATAGATAGAAGCTAGAATAGTCGTAGTTAAGATCTGCAGAAACCATAGAAAAAGCATAGCTATGGCGCATTGTGTTTGTGCACCCTTGTGTCCTACCGCTGAAGCATAAAAAGATAGGAACTTTAGTTTACATTTCCCTTCCTTATGCATTGCTCCCAGCAGAGAGGGACTTCTCCTCTTTAAATAACGAAGAAGTGTTGCAAAACATTTGAAATAGCTGAACATTTACAATCAGCACTCCAGAGGTGCTAATTTAAACGCCAACAATCTTATAATTTGATAAAATGTGTTTTGACTTTTGAGTCTTTGACTTTGTTTTCTAACTCTTCAATATTTTTTTCTTTTTGCCGAGGTTTGGTGGAAAAACTGGGATGGAAAAACCCCAAATCTACAAAAAATTGCCCTCCGCATTCTATGTCAGCCTTGTAGTGCATCCAATTGTGAGCGCAATTGGAGCTTGTTTGAGTCCATTCACACAAAGAAGAGGAACAAGTTAGCACAAAAGCGCCTTAATGACCTAGTCTTTGTGCAATACAACCTTCAGTTACGCACAAAGAGAGTAGAAGAAAAATCACTGGATCCTATTGATTTAGATGAGATAGATCCTTCTAGTGATTAGACAGGGCGAGATGAGCAGCCTCCATTGTTTAGCGTGGACGAGATTCTGGACTTCAAGAGACAGGCAATGGAGGATATGGGTGCATCAAGAGATGTAGGGTTGGAGGACATTCCTGAGGATATGGATGCTATTAAGCTAGAGCCACAGACATAGCCTTCCATGCCAGTTGAGGAGCCAGCAACAGTAGCACCACGGCCACCGCCACCACCACCACGCACACGCAGCAGGACTAGAGGACCCACCCCTTCTTCCCTAGCTGTTGCCAGACTAGGGAAGAGGAAAGCCTAGCATGTTGTATTTAACTACTATTTAGTATTTGCTTCTAGTTCTAGTTTTACTGTTTTCATGTATCAAACTTTCAGGCTTTTAGCCATCGGGATTAAGCATGAGAATGCGATTTTGTAATCAATTTACATTAAAGTCAATGAAAATTAATAGAAAACACTTTTGTACTCATTTATGGATTCATTGGATTCATCTTGTTAGTGAATTTTGCAAAACAAATGTGTTTCTAATGAAATTTAAGCAATTTTTCAATTTGCCGAGTTTTTTGCCGAGTTTTTGCCGAGTTTTCAAAAACTCTCCAATTTTTCCCTTGGCGAGTTTTTTGTTGGGGCGAGTTTTCCAACTATGAGTGAGTCAATATGGTGTAGAGAACAATTAGTTGAATTGGTTTGATATCAGTTATAACGTCACTTGTTCCATATTGGAAGTGTTGTATGATAAGTTAGAGAAGTATATGTCTTAAGGCACATTTATTTTGGAAGTGCAAAGTTTATAAGAGCAGAGATATTTAAATTTGAGTTAAAATTATTGTAAGGGTGTATTATTAGTAGAATACTAGAAACAATTACTCAAATTTTCACTTTCGCATATGGCCAAACTTTATATGGTTACTTCACATAATGTTTGTATTCTTGATGCCATCCATATTACAGCTGACACAGATTTCAATCTCACATGCCTGTGCTATTGAAGAGTCAAATGAAACATCAAATGGATAAAGTGTAATAGGGTCACAGAGGCTAGTGAAACCAGAGGCTTGTGTAATAGGGTCACAGAGGCTAGTGAACACTAGAGGCTAGAGGAAACTCATCATCTCAAGCTAGCTTCTCACTTAGAGACGGTAGTTTGTATGTGAAGCATCTGTTTTTGTTTTTTTTCTGTTTTCCAGAAGCTGATAGTGTTGAAGAATTTACATCTTAAGAAATCTACTTTTTGAAGACAAGAAGGGATTTAGTGTAGATAAAACTCAACATGGATTATTGCCCAATTAGTTTGGGAGTCCGTGGATCTTGGGAATTATACCCTTACAAAAATTATGAGACAACTGATGGAGCATTGTGGATGTAGCTTGTTACGGATTGTTGTCCAATAATTCAGGAGATTTGTGATTTAGGAGTTTGAGAAGGTGGTAATCCGAGAACTCAAGAATTCAACTCGGGAGCTACACCTTTATGAGTGTTACAAGGTAGCTTGATGGAGTTCTACCTAGTTCAAAAACTTCTTCAAAGAGAAGCTTTTGAAGAATAAACAGTTATGATTCGTTAGCATGCTTTTTTTTGTGTGTTTGACTCTTTGAGGAACTTTGGTGGCCAGCTAGAACATTTGCTCAGACACAATTAGTATGAGTATTTGGGATGAAAATTTGGTGGTTAGCTAAGACATCTGCCTGGACACAAATAGTTTAGGGTGTTCTAAATGAGTGAGGAAATTTGGTGAAGGTGCTTCCGCAGATTTCCACATAGGCTACTGCAATCAGTCATGTAATTTCTCTGTTCTTTTGTTGTGTTTTTTGTAATTTAAATCTTAAGAGGGGTTGTTGGAAAATAAGGTTCACATTTTGTAATACACTTTAATGATTTAGTGTTAGTACTGAAATGTTTAGTTAGATTTGTGTTAGTTGTTGGAAGTTAATTTCCCATAGGGTAGTATGGGGGACATTGTATGGGAATACATTGCTCTATAAGCATTTGCATAATACATTGTAAGATCCCCAAATGAACATTAATATATTTATATATTCCGGCGCTATCAATATGGTTTAGTTTTTACAAAATTTGTCCTACAAATTTCATCATAATATTTCTCATTTCTTGTTGAGAAATCTACAAAATATTCTTTGGGTACCATAAGTGACTCCACAAATCCCATGGTTTCCAATTTTATTCAGCTCGAACCCTTCGAGTATTTAGTCCAAGGGCTTCCATGAATCTACAGATCAACGAGCTTTCATTTAGCAACCAGATACTTTGTTACATTTGGTCCATGGAGAATGAGACCTTAAGTGGGTTTTCCAATTTGAGATTGCACTCATTTTCCTTTATAGTTAGAAAGTTGGACCCAGTGACTTTTCTTTAGGCATGATAACGCAAAATCCTTGCAGATTTGTGGTATTTCTTATAAACAGAAAATTTGAAGTTTTGGATTGAATTTTGAGGGATATTAAGATTGGAGGAGACCATGGCCTCCATTCAAAGACATATGCTAGATCCACTCACTCATTGGTCATTTGGATAAGAAGTTTACTGGCTTTGATGGCTGCAAATTGAATTAGATGATTAGGTGGATGGAATGCATGAGAAGTACTCACTGAGCAGAATGTTATTATGAATTTTTAACTTATCTCAATATGGCACTCTTCCAGTTGTTTACATTCATCATTTATGTATATTGATCATAAACATCAATCTGCACATTTGAACCTGAATCTGGAAAGATGTCCCTATAGCAATGGAATTTAATTGTAGTGTAGGTTTGCTATAATGTAGGTCTAGTACTCTTTTTGTTTTGTAGAATAAATCAAGCTGATACAGTTTGATGGAACTTGACAATTTATGAGTCCAAGTGTTCCCTGAAGTAACATTAATGGTGTCCCTCTTCAGCAAGGCACAAAAGCAAGTTCAAACTAAAAAAGGAATATAGAAAAGGCCACTATAGGAATGCATATTCCCTCAAAAAATAATATCACAATTATTTTCCAACCAACTTCTATTGTGCAAAAAAGGAAGAAGAAAGTGGACAAGAATAATAACAAACGCATAAAGCGATGGATGGTAAACATGAAGTCATGGATAGCTTAAACTAAATGATGGTTCAACCTCAAGTGTTAGATACTCCCCTAGTAAAGATGATGATCGCCATTCCTCTCTCAGTCTTCCAGAATACAGACACGATCTATTCAATGGATTTTGTAGAGTTAATAATTTTACCTCCCTTTTTTTTGCAGTTATCTACTACTAATGTACTATGCATAACATCATATTGCATAGGATTGTAATTTTTCTTTTATGGTAATTTGGAAAGCAAGAACGTGCTTCAAATGCAAGGTGTTTGGATGGCTAGTAATGCATCAAGGTTAAGCCGTCAAAGCATGGCCAAGAAATGTGGGTATTGTGGATGCTTTTTGTAATGTCCCCTTTTCAGCATGGTCATGTTTGCCGATGATTTAGCCTATCACTGACTCTCGTAGGCTAATACAGATGATTAGAGGGTCTTCTGAGGTAGAGTCTTGGTTAGCTGAGGCTTGTATCTTCTCCAGAGTTCAGTGATTTTTAGTTTTGGCTTTCGTTGGTGTCTCCAAGGGCTCGTTTGCTATACTTACTATTTATAGTAAGCCTAAGTTTGGTTGAGAGGGACCTTTACTATTTTTAGTAAGACACTTGGTTGTATTGAGCTTTGCAGAATTGACCCCAGTTTCAGACGGTATGATGAAATATTAAATATTAAAGGAGATATTAATGTTTTATTGGCTCGAATAATATTTAAATAATTAAAGGTGTTATTATAAAGTTATAACTTAACTTTATAATGAAGGGTCAAGACATCATTAAAAGGGGGCCAGTTATTGAATTAAATTTGGGGCGCCTATTCCAAGGCATTAAAAGGTGAAATATTAAATGATGCATATGTAATAACATTTAATTATTATTAAATGTGCTTTTGGAGGGAAATCGACTTCTTCATGAAGTTGTATATTTTCAGCCTTGGGAATTGAGCATTCATTCGATTGAGCATTTTTTTTTATGAGAATTTCTCTGAGAAGGAGAAGCCTAGGGTTTCTATCTCTCAAGCCATTGAAGAACGATAACTCTTCAATGTTGCAGCCATTTTAGGTGGTGAAATATCCATTGAATTTGGCATTTCGGGAGAGCTTCATACAGAGGCTTTGTTTGTGCAAATTGGTGAAGTTTTAGAAAGGGTTTTGAAGATTTATCAACTGCAGACCTGAAGTTTTAGTTGGCAGCCATTAAAAATCAGAGCTGATGCATTATTTTCCAGATATATTGGCTGCTACAGAAGACGCTACAGTAGACGCGAATAGTGTTGCTACAGTATTGAGCTTCATTGTGAAGATTATTGCAAGTATTTCAAGAGTGTTTCAAGATTATATATTGCAGATCTGAAGATTGTTGAAGATAAAGAATATACATTATCATTGGTGACATTTACTTCTGGCTGTATCTTTATTTCTCGTTGGCACATGGGAAGCTTATGTGAGCAGATTAAAGTATCTATTGACAGAAATTTCCAGGTTTTGAACAGATTTTTGGTTGAAATCAGAGGATCCTTTATTGTTGGCTGCAATCATTGATGTTTAGTCTTTGTTGGGCTGAATTACATTAATTGTCAAGCCGTACTAAGCAGATGTCTACAGGCTATATAGTCACATGTAGCTGAGGCGTGATTTGCTTGTGTCAAATCGCCTTGTGTTGTGAGTTGAAATCTCTTGATAATGGGGAGGCTAAGGGTTTAGAATAAGTTTCAAGCTTTCATCTTGTGGAGAATGACTTCTATGATATAAATCGACCTGTCAAGGGTTTATACATTGCTGCTGTTATAATTTCCAGTTTGCTGTCATTCATTTCCAGAATCGTTAAGCTTCTTACCAGGCACATCGGGTATGTGCTAAATGTAGATGTAATACAAAGATTAATTTGTACAGGAAGTATATTGATCATTGTAAAGAATTTCATAAACCTAATTTGAAGTATTTCAATATTTCCTTCCTCTGGCTTTGCATATGTTATTTGCATTTATTGGCACTATATTATTTCATCAAAACAAGATAAACAAAACTTGGAAGTGCAAACATATAACCCATAGGCAGAAAAATTGAGTTAGCAATGGTCCACCTGGTGGTGGTACATCACACTTTTGCAATTTTTTGTGTGGGAGATGACAGTTGCTAATAGATTCTGGAAGTGTACAACAGTTAGAGGGTTTTGAGGTTTTTCACAAGATAAGTTCAATTCCCTTTTTACTGCTTGGATACTGAGAGGCATGCAAAATCCTATGGCACACAATTTGGTTGGCACCAATCAGTCTCACCTGGAGGATGCTAAGCTGTTTTTAAAGGAATTTCCTCCCCACTCCTTTTGGGAAGTTGTGATTATTTATACAAGAATTTCCTTGATTGTGCAAGCTAAGGTTTGATGCTTGTGGAAGGATGTGAATTATTTGCCCAATGGGGTGCAAGCCCATGCACTTTCTTTCCTTGCCTATGTAGAGAGAAATTCTTCTTGTAATCATGATGCTCAGCTGATGTAAATCATTTGTTGTTTAAAGTAATTAAAAAATGCATTTATTTAAAAACATATATTCTCTATAATGAAATCACTCTCCCAATATAAAATTACAAATGAAACCACTAGAGTCAACCTCTTGAGACTGTGATTGACAATGACAACCTCAGAAAATTGTTGCAAGCTTTTGGAACTTGGATTCAACTGTGTATGTTTTTGTGTCGACGTTTCGGATCACACTCAGTGATCCATCATTAGGAAGAGGAACAAATGTGATCCAAAACGTTGACACAAAAACATACAGTTGAATCCAAAAGCTTGCAACAATTTCATGGACTGTGGAAAACTCATTCCAACTAACCTCAGAAAATTTGTTGTGCTAAAAATCAAAGGTATTCATTTTGACTGAGTTCTTTAAACACCTACAGTATCACATATCTTAAAACACTTTGTGCCTCTATGAGAAATAATTCTCAAGTTGCATCTGTCATATGGGTTTATAAAGTCTTATATTTTAAATTCTGTATTCTTTCCAGGTATACAACCCATCTCTCATCCTAAAGCTCAGAAACCTCAAATTCCAAGTTCTAGCCCCCAAGTGCTTTTCCGCTTCATGCAACTTAATGGCAGTATAGCTGTAGAAGATAATATGTCTCGAAGCAACATGTTCCAAGCAGTACCAACAATAACTTTATAAAGAGAAAGATCTTGTGATAGGAGAATGCACCACAAAGAAAAGCAAATTAACTATAATATACCGAGGTTTCACATTGTAGTTTTTGTTCCATGTAAGCTGCCTGGTTGCCATGAATCTCATCCAAACAAGGATTCCAGCCAGTCCAAGCTCACCTTCATCTTTTGCTTGTTTCAACAACTCTGTTGCAATATTGAACCTGCTTATCACATACAACAAAGGGCGTGTTTTTAAGTGTACTGACAAGCACAAAACAAACTGTAATTTTTTTGATCTTCTCAAAATGTCAACTCAACTAGAACAACATTGCCTATCACAATACATTTAGAAGATAAAAATCCCAAATACAAAACCCTCACATCTTTTAGAAAATCAATTAAGTTTAGCAAATTGAGTAATGAGCTTTTGTAATACTGGTTACTTTAATCTTCCGATGATTAAAACTTATGCCTCAACTGGTAAGAGAATTGACCACAAAGAAATATAAAAGAATTCAACTGATTAATTCCTGCAAAGAGCAAATGCTTTGAAGAATCTGAAGTGGATGCATTGTCACTAACATCCAATTGTTGGCACTTAAGCACAATTTCGAATGTAATCTCCCCATTTTGATATTCTTGGTATGAGGGATCCACTTCTTCAGACTGGCAGCACAGGAGTAGCATTGAGTTAGTAGACTGGCAGTCTAGGAATAGTTAGGGTCAATTAATTCAAGAAATAAGGCAGGTGAGTCAGTTAAGGTCAATTAAATAAGGAAATACAATGGATGAGTCAGGTTGGGTAAACTACCTATTTGAGATTGCAATCGGTTGAGGCATGGATTTGTAAATTAATTGCCATGAACTGAAGAAAGGACTTGTCACTCAAACTATGATCAATTGAGGACCAAATTGCCCTTGACTAAGGAATGCAGAAAAAAAGAAAAGCATCAAATATAGGAGGTATTGGTCCTATTGGAGGCATAAGATAAGTCACTTAAGAAATTTGGAAACAAAATCAACTTCATTCTCAGGCTTGTGATGTTGTCAAAACAGCTGGTGGCATTTGGAGTCAAAACCCCTCAGGCATGGCAATCCGACCATCTTGGGGATGAAAACCCTCAAGGAGCAGATATCAGACCATCATGAGGATGGAAACCCTCAAGGAACGGATCAAGATTCAGAGTGACTCTAAAATATCAGAGGTGTTCAGATTTGCATATGTATCAGAGTAGTGTGTTCAGATTTGTAAGTTGTATCAAACTGGTAGATTTCAAGTTGCATGTATGTGCATTTGAATAAAATATAAAAAATACAAAAACATTTATTGTTGTAGTATTTCAGGGTATTTTTGGGTTTGTTATTATGTATACATTTAGTTGAGGTATTTTACAATGGTATTAGAGGTAAGACCTAGCCAGCCTGAGGAAGTATTAAAAATAGTTACTGAATGTCAGTATATGACAGAAAAATCAGATATCAACTTAAGGGACAAAGGAAGCAGAAAATGTCACATGAAGATAAAGAGCAGGAATCTTTCTAAAATATTCTGAGCCAATTTTTTTCAAATTTTCAATTGCAAGTTACAAACCAATGCACCCGTTAAGGTTAGCAGCTAAACCCAAAACGATGCTGAAGCAACTCTAACCAGAATGTACACCAGGATCCCGATGTGGGCAAGGTGTGAGCATTGGTCAGAGAATCTGAATGCAGAAACAGAACTGGAAGGAACTCTAACCAAGAATGGCGCCAATGATGGCGAGCATATGGTTAGAGGATCTTCTACACTACAAGTACTGAAAGAAAACTCAACACCAAGTATGTGCTACCCAATCCAGTATGGAATTGAGGCAACCATATGGCGGAGTGCTAAGAATTACAAAGCGATTAAGGGAAATAAGCTAGCATGCTGAAAGTAACTCGACACCCAGAATGTGCTTTCTAACCCGGAGTGGGAAAGGAGCTACCATAGGGCGGAGATGTAAGATATTACAAAGCAATTACAGAATGTAAAGCATGAGTATTACAATTCATGAAAAAGCAGGATTAAGAACTGCTGTCAGTACTACTGCCAGCTTACAATAATTATGAATCCCTGCAAGATCAAATATTAGAACTCTTCAAAATTGTTGCAACAACAAGGAATCTTCCACATAGCCTTTAGTGATCTCTTAACACCAATCCAATAAGGAAGATGCAGATTTTATCAAATCTGTTATGACAGACCTGCACTTTTAAACATATAACCAGCAACTCATAAATTCAATGATTAGCTCATAACTCTCTCCTTTCTCACTCAAATGGCAGGATCTCAGATGCAAAACACTCCTAGAATGAAGGCGCCCAAGATGACAGCAAGTAACAGACTTAAAACGCTGACATTTATTTTTGCACAAATCCCAAGACAAACTAAAAGGTACGGCCCAGCAAGAGGGGCAATTTTACTTTAAAAATCACAGCCTTTAAATTAAAATCTATAACTTTGGGAAAAGGGTCGCCTCTTACAGACAGAGAGAATAAGACAGTACCCAGAATGATCTTTTTTGTATTTTCTGATATATGAATAAAAATGACAATCTGCTGAATGAAATGCAACTCCAGAAATCTCACTAATATGCAATAAAGCTGATCTACAAACCACACAATGATTACAATGCACAAATACCAATGCAAATCTCACAAACTACACTATCTCACCATTAGTCGCTATCTTTCAAGCGAGAAGCAATGCCAAGCTAGGAGGCTTTCATTCCTCAAAGCAATCCCAAGCCAATCCGGCAGCATAACATTCCTGTAGACAAAAGATATTGAAATGAGAACCACAGGCTTCCTTTTATAATTTGCCGTTGACCTTCTCAAAACCCTAACCTTCTTTTCAGAGTCAAACCCTAATCCTCCAAAAGATGGCGTCCCTTCCTTCAAAGCTTCAATTTGACTTCTTTTAATTAAATTCATCACTTTAGTAATGGCGTCCAACTTAAGGCTTTAATTCAACCTTAATAATTATAAAATAATCTCAATGATGACGCCACCCTTAAAAGACCACTTTTTAAAACAACATTAAGTCAATAGACTAGGCCAAGGGGTAATATAACATTAAAATATAATGTTATTTAAGTGAAATGAACTTATCTCTCCAAAACCGCATCCCAAAGCCAAAATCTGAATAAACCAGTTGAGTCGACTGAAGAGGAAAGTCAACTGTGCCGAGACCAAAAGGACCACTGCCAGAAATAGAATTTACTAAAAATAGTAAATTCCAGAAAGTGCTCAGAATGCCAAGATAAACATATCACTGCGAAGCCCACAGAAAACCCAAAAGGAAATCGCAGTTCAATCACCAATTCACGAGCAATCGCAACCTCCACACCAGAAACCCTAATCAAACCATCCGAGTAGCCTACGGGTCTCCAGAATAGGCCAACGATCATCTGAGAAGATCATGCTCGAGAAGGGGACATTACAGTTTCAATGTGATGAGATCCTTGAAGGATGGGTACCAACAGCTCATCAATATTTTCATCCATAGCGTGCAAGGTAAGGGAACCAAGGAACCAAACCATGCTAGTATGCCTCTAGGTAATGGTGCACAAAAGGAATCCTCATCTTCAT
Organism: Sequoia sempervirens; assembly: GCA_007258455.2. Taxonomy (NCBI): domain Eukaryota; kingdom Viridiplantae; phylum Streptophyta; class Pinopsida; order Cupressales; family Cupressaceae; genus Sequoia; species Sequoia sempervirens. The sequence goes on from VDFB02274614.1 coordinate 66,024, forward strand.
CAACAAACCAAAACACCCTAGTGAAATCAATCATTGGTACCGACCTGCCAAGAGTCACATTCTTGAAAAAAGAATCCATGTCACAAGAAGAGGATATGGACAACTGTTGTGACCTTTTCACACATCGCCCCATTCAAAATGGGGACCCCCTAATTTTTACTCCATTCTGGTCTTTTGGCTTGGGTTTTTCTCTCTCTCTCTCGCTCTGTCTCTTTTCTATCTACCTTTCGAGGGTTGTGCCCGTCAGTGAATTTAAGCGTGAAACTGACCAAGTTGAAAATTAGGGTTTCATCTTTCCTAGTCAGTCCAAGGTCGAATAGGGTGAAAATTGAGCTTAACATTGTTGTCAGCATGTTTCCGGCACGCTCCCAGCAAATTTTCATCAGATTCTGAGGTACTTACTATTTTTAGTAAGTGTGAAATTCAGGGCAATTCGTCAGCATTTTTGAGATTCTGACAGTCACACGGCATTCGGAGCGCATCAGATTATCGCATGCAAAATTTGAGCAAAACAGGCAACTTTCTATTTTTAGCAGTTCAGCTTCCGAGACAAATTTCAAGGCTCAGATGCAGAGTTTTTCTTTGCATGTCTGCATATTCCTTCTGGGTTTTTCGAGACCTTCGCAACGATATAACATGCAAAACGAGATGACAACTTTCAAAATTCAATCTTCCAAGGCTATTTTAGGGTTTGCATGTTAGGGTTTCTTTTGCATGTCGGGTGATTCCTGATGGGTTTTTCGAGAGCTTCGCGATGGTGTGACATGCAAATGGAGATGACCACTCAGTAAGGAACTTTCTATTTTTAGCAGGTATGTCCCGGCAGCCGCTTCCCAGCATTTCAGAATCACAAGATGATCGCAGTGCCATAGAAACGAGAGCAAATAGAGATCATTTGATATGCATGCAGAGCAAATTAGGGTTTCCAGCTTCGGAGCCTAAAAAGAAGGGTAAAAAGTCAGAATTTTTGAAAACCGGTGTAAACCACCGCGATCAGCATTCTTCAAGCTATCTGCTGGTAAAATTTGAAGTCAAACGGAGTACTTACTATTTATAGTAAGTCATTTTGGAAATAGGCTAAAAATAGCAAGTCAGGTGCATGCGTTGATGTCAGTAGTCAGGTCACGTGGTGAGGAGCGCCTCATTCAAATCTCAAGTCAATTGGAGCAGTGGAACTATCAGAAACAAGCAGTTACTATTTATAGTAAATCACCACCAGAAGTGGGCTAAAAATAGCAGGTCAGCTAAAAATGGCAGTGTCATCAAGACAACAAGGTCATGAGGATGCTATGTTTAAAATTTCAAGTCATTCCGAGCTTCAGAGATGCAAATTCAGAGGACTTACTATAAATAGCAAGGCATGAAAGCTGGCGAGAACGAGGAAAAAATTCTAAGTCTAGAACTCTGTCCTGCAGCCATGGCGAAATGCGCCCAGGTAGATGAGGAGGCATGGAAAATTTCTAAGGGTGAAGCTCGTCCATCAGCTATGTCAAAATGCGCCCAAGGAGAACAAAGTCAAAGAAAAGTCAACAAAGTTCGTCCAGTACCTGGGCCAAAATGCGCCCACCTTGAAGCATGAGGGCTAGAAAATTTTCTAAGTATGAATATCCGCCACCACCATCAAAATGCGCCCATCCTCCTCAAAGGGTGAAATGCGCCAATTCTAGGAGAAGGTCGAAGGAGTCAATGACTTTCATCCACCAGCTATACTAAAATGCGCCCAGAGGGAGAAGTGAGTCAAAGTGGTCAAACAAGTTCATCCTCCTCCATAGGCAAAATGCGCCCAAAAGCATGCATGTCAGGACGAAAACGAGGAAGATGAAAGGTCACTCTAAGGACGTGGTAGAGTTTCATCCATCAGCTATGTCAAAATGCGCTCAAGGAGGAAGTCAAACAAGTCAAAGATTTTCATCCCTCACCTACATGGAAATGCGCCAAAACAAAGCATGTGAAGACGAAAAAAGTGAAGTTGAAAAGTCATCCTCCTTGCATGCCTAAATGCACCCAAGTTGAAGATGTAAAAGGTGAAGATAAGGTGGTAAATAAGGTGAAAGGTGAGTGAAACACTTCATGGCGTGGTGAATGCAAGGTGAATGCTAGGCGTTAACCATCTTCAAGTCTCAAATGTGCCTAAGGTAGTAGGTGTTAGAGAATTTTTCTAAGGTGTGAAGAATGAAAACAAATGTTAGGCGTGGCAATGTTCCCCTTCAAGTCCTAAATGCGCCCAAGGTGGTATGTGTGAGGTGGTGAAGATAAAATGCTAAGGCGAGATTTTAAATTCTTCCAAGTATGATATGCGCCTAAGGTGGTGAGTAAGGAATTTCTTCTAAGGCGTTGGAACTTCAAATGAATATTTTTCAAATGTGAAATAAAATGCAAAGTGAATGACTTAAAATTTCTAAGGCAAAAATATTTTCTCCCTTAGAAAATACGCCTAGAGCTCAAGATGATGAATTTTCTTCTTAGAACGCCGGCAAACTTTTCAGTGATGAAGTCAGAGATGGATGATAATACAGATGGATTAATAAAATTTCTCAAGTGAGAGCAACACCGGATGATCACAGGCGAAGAATGGATTTAAACTGGTGAAATAATATTTTTCTAAGGTTCAAAATTTAAAAAATTAAATGAACCCGTTCGTTGGGTACCCATGGATTCGAAGCATTCTGAAGAAAATTCTCTTCTGGGTACTGAACATTTGCGATGCTAGATGGATTTCCAAGTCTTCCGCACTTCGCCAACACTCTCTTAGTGAAGAATTTAATCAGTGCTCAAATTGTGAATTTTCCTAAGGGAAAATTTAAAATTCTCTAAGGCAAGATGAATAAAATGTGTTTTCAAGATGAATTTCTCCGGACAACGAATTCGAAGTGAGTTGCCTAGATGATTTTGATTGAATTCTTCGATGATGAACTTTCCAAAGCTGATGAAGAGTTAAATTCGAATTCAAGTGACAGAGTTTCGGCTGGTGAATTAAAAAGGACGAACTTAAATTAAATTTTTCGAAAGCAAATTCGAAAGATGCCAGTCAAAGTTGAATTTCTAGAAGAATAAGATTCCTGACGTCGAGTGACAAGTGTCAGAAATACCAGAGAGGGAAAATTTGAATTCTTGAAGTGGAGTAGTGGAAGTTTAATGCACTGGCTAAAATTGGCTCCTTCTAGAATTCGATTTTTGGCTATAAAATGAAGAAGTTTCTCACTTATTTTTCACAGCTGGAGAAGTCGAGGTTGCTCTAAGTGAAGATTGTTGCTAAGAATTGCTGAAGCTTGAAGAGTACGAATTCTTGCTAAAGCTGAAGTGTTGCAGAAGAGAAGCTGAGAGGGACAACTTGACTTGAGTTGGTCTCCAAAATCTGAAGTGGAGAAATTCAAATTTCAAAGGGGAGTTTGCTGAAGTTCAAAATTGAAATTGCTGAGACTTCTGGAGAGGGACGCCTTGAGTTGCCAGTGCAAGTGTTGGAGAATTGCTATTGCTGAAACCAAAAGGGGGCGCACTTGCTGATTGCTAGAGTTTGATTTGTTGCTGATTGAAATTTGCTATTGCTGAAGTTAAGAGGGGCACACTTGCAAATTACTGGAGGTATTCAAATCTGCTGTTGAAGAAGGACGCCTTGAGGTGAGAAGTTTGAAAGAATTTAAAAGGTGCAAAGTTCGAATTTGCTATTGCTGATACTAAGAAGGACGCCTTGAAGTGAGGATATTGCTGAGAGTTTTAAAAGTGCGAACTTGCTAATTGCTGATTGCTAGTGTGAAGTACGAATTTATAGAAGTTCAAGTTGCAGATTGAAGTTGCTAAGGCTGAAGCTTACTTGGAAATTTTTCTAAGTGTTGAGGCTCGAATTTATTGGAGAAGAAGCTAAGGTTTGCAAATGAGAAAAGTTATTGCAGCTTCTTGAAGTCGACTACAGCCCCTACACAATGTCTTATTTTATTTTATAAATTAATTTGCTAATGAATGCTTATCGTTTGCAGATGGTTGAGGCAAGGGCGACTGGCACAGACAATGGTGCATCCAGGCAAGCAGTGATCAAGAAACTGAGCAAAACTTTCATGCCAGAGTCAAAGTTCATTTCAAAGTTGGGCAAGCTGACAGATACCAACTTGGGCTCCGTCAACCTAGAGACCTTCAAGAACAGGATGTTAGGGATTGGAAGTCACCGGCCTTCGACCACTTCACACAATATCGTTCGAAGCGGGTTATACGCAGCTGCTAGTTTCCCACCAGCCATTCAGTGCTCAGAGCTAATGATGGAGTGCGCCAATTATTATGAGAAGGAGCACAGATCAATCATGTCACCTAATGGCCAAGTGCTAGCCAATCTTACTCCAGCAGCCATTGGTGAAGCTTTCGGGATCCCGGTGCACAAAAATATGGTTTACAAATCCAGAGAGCGAGCTGAGCGGATGTATGCTTCTACATTCGAGAGATGCACAGAGACAATCAACACTCATTGGATGAGCACTCCCAAGCCTTCTCGTACAAAGCTGCCGAAGCAAATCATAGCTGATGACTTGAAGCAAGAGTACTGTGACCTCATCATGATGCTGAGCCGAGTTGGTGGTTGTGCACAATCATTCATTTTTGAGCCTTGGATGTTTTACTACATCAACCTCGTGCTGGAGGGGAAGGATTATGTCAATTGGGCCGAGATGATCAGTGATAATTTGCATGAGCAGCTCCTGAGCTTGAGAAGAACGAAGACGTTCTATATGAGTTCTTACATCATCTATATGCTGGCTCGTATGACGAAGTATAGGGGGATCTCTTACAAGGAACCTGTCGGATGTTGCTCCCACCAGTTCAAAATCCATGAGGCTTGTCCACAGTTGCATTTGGCGAGCACTACTCACTACAAGCGTGTCAACAATGCTTTCACCATGTACATCACGAGATTGCTTCAAGAGCGGTTGCATCACAGAATCTCGGGAGAAGCCCAAGAGTTGATTAAAAGGTATGGGTGCCGGTTCATACAATTTCCGAAATTTTCTTACATTAGGCTGCAAGGTTTTTCATCGTACCCATATAGGCTGCCTAAGTACCCAACAGATAGAATTTTAATGCTAGAAATATCTAGGCAATTACTCGCCTATGATAAGATTCAGAAGAAAAAGAAGGGAGGGGTAGAATTCCCGATTGTCATGGGCAACTCGGATGAGGTGTGTCCTTCAATACAGGCAGCTAGGGAAGCTGAAAGTGAACTTCAATTTTATCACTTTTCATATCATACTAGCCGACAGCACTATGATCCACATCACAACATCAAATGGGTAATGTCAGAGGAGTTTAAACATAAGGCAAACATTGAGGATTATTGGGCTGATGCAGCTAATGAGATTGAAGTAAGGAAAAGAATGTTCTCTTGGTTGCCGATTACTTTAATCAGGGAGTGTGAAGTTGTTCCAGTTCCAGACCAGGTGAATGAGGATATAAACGTTGTGCATCCGGATTATGCAGCAGTTAGAGATACTCCACTTCCACCTCCGGATTGGTCAGAACCTGAGGTTGCAGATTTGGACACACTTTCTATTCTTGTTCTGACATTTACTAGGGCATGGGTTGACAGGCGAGTGAACAGGTTGAAGAGTAGGTCAATTGCTTTGACTTACAATTTGATGGGAGATCACAGGACACCCACCACTGGCAGGAAGAAACAAATCACACGAGGTCCGGAATCCAGAAAGAAAGAGCTAGTTCGACAAGAGCCCATTCAGCCAGAGCCTCCACGAGTTGCAGTTACATCACCCACACCATTGGAGACACGTTCTCCAAGTATACAGGAGGTTTCCTTGTTTGCTGATCAGAGGAATGCACTGAATCAGTTGCAAGTGGTACAGGATAATATTCAGCCTCCACGGAGAGAATCGGTTGGCCAGAGCGTCAATGCACCTGGTAGGGTCGATCAGCAGGATGATGAGGGGACTATTACTGACCCCCAGTTTCAATGGGAGTTAGAGGCGGCTATGAATGATGATGATGATATAGTTTCAGGGGACACTCAGCCACTTGAGGACGATGAGCCTCGCCAGAATGATATAGAGGTTGAGCAAGTTCGAGAAGTAGAGGCACAGGAACAGCAACCCTTTGATATACAATACGATGTACCTGAATGGCTTAAGGATAGAATGAGAAGAAGCCCCAGCGAGGAGATTGATCCAGCAGTTGAGATGGAAGAGTTCTTGAACAGGATCAGTGCACCTCCACAAAAGAAGAAGGCATGAAAGTTTTCGAAGATATCAACAGATGAGGATGGCTCTCGCACCCTTCATGTAGCTGTGCCACGAGTTGATTGTGACCGACATGAAGCAGTGCCTGAGAATTATGTGGTCACGACTTTGGATCTAGGATGCCCCACTAGTGCGCAGATTGTAGAGGAGTGTGATAACTCCTATCTTTCCCTCAAGGATAGGTTATTCAAGAAAGAAGGGAAGTATAAGAAGTTGAAAAGAGAACATAAAGCTTTAATTGGATATGTGCAACAATTGTCTCGTTCTCGAGGGCAGGATATTCCAGTGATAGAACCTCCAGCGGAGATACCTAGGGAGTCAATCAGTGGCTTGATGGAGTTAGGAAAGATGGCATAGGAAGCAGACAAGTGGGTCACAGGAGTTCGCGCTGAGACAGAGAAGTTTATGGAGGACCTTGCTTTTGCTTTTCAGCAGGCCTCTAGTATTTTGGCACGGATGGAGGCGGTTGATCATGATTGGGGCGATGCTTCTATCTATCAGAGTAAAGTAATCCAGCGTCTTGAGGCATTGAGGCATATTCCGTTGCGATCGCTAATAGATTGAGGTGTCATTCAGGAGAATGACAGGTACGACTTTTCTAGATGGTATTCTTCAGCGATCACAGGGCATGGTTTCTTCGACGCCGCACAGGCGGATTCAGCCAGGATACATAAGGCTATGGCCAATATCATTGACGGAGTTCAGAATACTTTTGAGGCCATATTTGTTAGGCGGCTGAATCCAGATGAGGTTAATGTTGATAATTTGAGGGGTAGGCTAGTACCTTTCTTCTCGGAGGTGAAGAACTTCACACAGGATGACTTTGAGAACACCTCCACTTTCTCCAGTTTGATTCAGAGCACGCAACATTCCTTAGTGTTGACGTGGTTTTTGAGACCGCACCAACACAGAATAAAGTCTCCCAACGGACGCTCTATCCTCTCTTGAACAAAGTATTCAGCATGCTAAGATTGCGAGTAAGATCATGCTTTCAACTCCAAGGTTCCTTAAGTGAATAGGCCCGTTTGGTTTGATGTATTGCCGGTATTTTCAAGGAGACTTACACAATTGTTCGACGGCCAACAACAAACAGAGACTAAGGGCTTTCGTGGTGATTCAAATGATTTGGCAGGTGAGCGCAAGTTTCCTAATTCTAACCGGAAATGAACTGAATTTAAAGGGTGTAGGGCCTAAGAAGTTTATGTTCTATTCTAAATGCAGGATATGTGGAGCTTCATTTCAATAGACTTCAACCGGATTTCACCTAGCCTCCGTCGGACAGCCTCAGTAAAATCGGTGCAATCTTCAATGGAAATAGCAAAGGATGTTCAAATTATGACTTAACATGCATACACCATCACAACGACGCATATAAGCATATAAACCATAACCAAAGTTAAACTCAAGATAATGTCCAGTTGACCACACAAGGCGAACTTATCATCAACAAGCCGCTAGTGGTATGGAATAAAGCGAAGCTATCTCAATAAAACACCACACACCAACGTAAGCTACTTGCATGAATTTAAGCTACTTGGATACGAAAGGAAGAAGAAACCTTGCTAGCATTTCATGACAAGACGAATTCCATCATCAATGAAAGATCTATTATCATAAAATGTGTTACACAACAATCTCCTCAAAAGTTTTCAAAGGGAAAACTTTCTCTCTTCTCCAAATGATGCAAAAATGCTCTACAATGCTACACTATCTAGCCCTAATGCTCTCTCAATGTCTACTCTGATTCTAACGCCTCTACTCTAATGAGATTACAAATGAGGGGGACTCCCCCTTTTATAGCTAGCCAAGTCCCAAAAGACGGCTAGGGTTACAATCAATAGAGTGGCCAGAATCGTGCCACCTCAGCCCTAAATAATATTGCCCTAAAAGCCACAGAGTTGGGGTAATAAATGCCCATAATGTCCACCATCATCCTTCTAGAAGATTCCATTTGTAGACGCGTTCTGCTTGTTCTCGATCTTCTTTCTTGGCATTGTTCTTTGATTTCTTCCACTTGAGGGTCTTCATCTTCGTCACTTCGAATTATACTAAGTCTTAACACTTAGCCATTTTCTTGCAAATTTTCCTCCTTCGAGATTGTAACTCATCTTCATCGTGCTTCCACTTCAAGTCATCACACTAAGTCATCATTGTTTGGCCTCGACGTTCCTCCTGCAAAACAAGCAAGGAGAAGGGTATCAGATCATTTCATAATATAAATTCAACTTACTCACCTGATTTTCATGCCTTGATCTCCAAGCGTTCATCGCCCACTTCGTGTTCAAATTCTTCATGCATTAGCCAATTTTTCAATCCATCCTCTTCAAAGGCGTATCATCCCTTTGACGGTATCAACTTCAACTGCATCTTCAAGAAATTCATTTCACCTGCTGGAGCTCTGACAACCTTGGTTTTATTCACCTCTGGCTCAAGGAAACTATCTTCACGAAGGATTGAAGCAAATTTACCTAGGCAGCTTCTTTCAAATTCATCGTCTGGAGGATCTTACCTTGAAAACACATTTTCTTCATTTATGCCTTAGAAAATTTTCAAATTTCCCTTAGGAAATTCATCAACCTGGTGCTCACTTAAAATCTTTATCCCAAAATTCTCGACAAGCCGTGGAAGACCTTGAAATCGACTCCTCATTGATAATCTTCGATACCCAGAAGAAAATTTTCTCCAGAACGCGTCGAATTCATGGGTACCCAACGAATGGGTTCATTTAATTTCTCTGAATTTTGAACCTTAGAAAATATTCTTTCATCAAATTTATTCTCGTTCTTTGATCCCCTCTGAGAATTTTGCTCTGACTTGGAAAATTTTTATTGATCCTGTGTAGCTGGCATTCACTGACTTCACCACTGGCAAATTTGCTCGTGCCTCAGGAAAATTCCATCACCTCCCCAGACTTAGGCATTTTTCCCAAGGAAGAAAATATTTTTCCTTAGAAAAATTTTGAATCACTTAGTCATTTTGAAATTTGCCTTAGAAAATTTTAACTCAACTTGCTTAGAAAGTTTCCTGAAGGCGCATCACACTTAATTTATTTTTTTGTCTGGCAATTTCAACGCCTAGGCAATTTGCTTCTCCTCACATTTTACTTCACCCTTGGAAAAATTCTTACTTGAAGTTCCAACGCCTTAGTAATTTTTATCTCACCATCATACTTATATTTTATAGCACACTATGCATGGCGCACATCACACTTGAAGGTGAACATTGTCAAACACCTAGCAATCTTTACTTTCCACGTCTTGTATTTTATTCCCCCCTGAAAAACATTTAAAATTTCCACGCCAAATATATTTATTCATCTTTACCTTGAGCACACCCTACATCTAGGAGAGAATCTTTTTACATTTCAACGCCATAGTTGCTTTATCCTTTCCATTTCACCTTGTTTACCGTTATTCACTCCACACTTTACCTTTTCATGGCGCATATGTGGTGGGGTCAAGAAAAATTTAAAACTTTCGTCTTCATATGATCTGTTTTGGGCGCATTTCTCATAAGCTGAAGGATGAACTTTTGTTGACTTCTTGGCCTCTTAGCCTTATGGGCGCATTTCACATAGTGAGGCGGATGAAAATTTTCACTTAGAATATTTTAGCAACTCCTCCTAACTTGGGCGCATTTCATACTTGGAGGAGGATAAACTTTAAACGCCACCCTTGAATTTATCATTACATGGCTTTCAACGCCTTTGTCTTCTTCCAAATTTGCATGGATACCTTTGTCCTTTTCCTCCTTGCATGAATTCGAACTTTGCATGAGTGTTTTGTCTTTACATGCCCTTACTTGGGCGCATTCAAAGGAGAGAGGAGAATGTTGACCAGCTTGGCTACGCCTTAATCACATTTTTGTCTTGACATGCCCTCATTTGGGCGCATTTCATGTGTGCTGAAGGATAAACATTTCAACGCCACCTTTGACCACCTTGGACTCCTTGTTTAGCTTGGGCGCATTTAGCATGGGGTAAAGGATGAATTTATAACGCCATTGACTTGCCTTTGCATCATGGGCGCATATGAGGATAGGAGGAGGATGGGCGCATTTTGCCCATGTAGGAGGATGAAAAAAGTTGACTTTGCTTTGACCTTGAAACTTGGGCGCATTTTGCTCTTTGAGGAGGATGGATTTCATACTTAGCAATTTTCCTTGACTTCCTTATGAGGTGGGCGCATTTCAGCATGTGAGGAGGATGAACACTAATACTTAGAAATTTTTTCAATCTTCCTGAGCTCTCTTGGGCGCATTTTGCTAGGCCTGCAGGATAAAAAGTGTTGACTTTTCTTTGACTTTCTTCAAACTTGGCGAATTTAGGCCTGTGTACTGGACGAACTTCAAACTTGGAATTTTTTATGCCTCCTCACTAGCTGGCGCATTTTGCCATAGCAACTGAATGAAACTTCAGAATTAGACAAATTTCTTCGTTTTTCGCCAGCTTAAGTGCCCTGCTATTTATAGTAAGTTTCTTGATTTTCTTACTTCGGAAGCTCAGATTGCCATGAAATTTTAAACACCGGATCCTCGCGACTTTGATATCCTGTCAATACTGCCATTCTGAGCTGACTTACTAAAAATAGCACATTTTGGGAAGTGTTTTGCTATTTATAGTAACCTCTCGTTTCTGGTACTTCCACAGCTCAGATCGACTTGAAATTTTAATGAGGCGCTCCTCACCACGTGACCTTACTGCTGACAATGACGCATGCATTGGATTTACTATTTTTAGCATGTTTCCAATCTGACTTACTATAAATAGTAAGTGCTCCGATCGACTTGAAATTTCACCAGCAGACAGCCTGAAGGACGTTGATCGCAATGGTTTACACCGGTTTTCGCAAATTTTGACTTTTGATGCCTATTTTTAGGCTCCGAAGTTGGAAACCCTAATTCGCTTTGCATGCATCCCAAATGAACTCTGTTTTTCTTCATTTCTGTGGCACTGCGATCAGCTCGTGATTCTGAACTGCTGGGTGGCGGCTGCCGAGACACACCTACTAAAAATAGCAAGTTCCTTACTGAGTGAGAATCTTCGTTTGCATGTCACACCATCGCGAAGCTCTTGAAAAACCCATCAAGAATCACCTGACATGCAAAAGAAACCCCGACATGCAAACCCTAAAAATAGCCTCGGAAGGCTGAATCCTAAAAGTGGTCGTCTCGACTTGCATGTTACATCATCGCGAAGATCTTGAAAAACCCAGAAGGAATATCCAGACATGCAAAGAAAAACTCTGCATCTGGACCCTGAAATTCGTGCCGGAAGCCAGACTGCTAAAAATAGTAAGTTGTTTGTTTTTGCTCAAATTTTGCACGCGAACAGTCCGATATGCCCTGAATGCTGTGTGACTGCCGGAATCTCAAAATAGTTGACAGATTGCCTGGAATTTCAATGTTACTAAAAATAGTAAGTACCTTAGAATCAGATGAAAATTTGTTGAGAGGCTGCTGGAAACATGCTGACAACAATGTTAAGCTCAATTTTCAATGTATTCACCTCGTTTGACTTCAAATTGGCTGGGAAGACTCAAACCCTAATTTCAGACTTGGCCAAATTCACGTTGAAGCTTGCAGACGGGAACGTCCCCAGAAAGCAGAAAAAGAGACAGACGGAGAGAGAGAGACACAAAAACCAAAGCCAAAATGACCAGAATGGAGCAAAAATTAGGGGTCCCCATTTGAATGGGGCAATGTGTGAAAAGGTCACAACACTTAGTTGCTTGGAGAAAGTCATGTGCATGACATGAGACATCAGTCACAGTGCTTGAGTTTCAGCTAGATTGTGTTCCACCCATTTCAGTTCAGGAGGTTGAGGCTGTACTTGGCAGATTCGTTGAGTTTGCAGCCAGAGAGAAAGAGAACAGGAACACACTGTTGGACGAGGATCTTCTAGAAGACTGATTGTGGGCATTTATTGCCTTTGCTATTTTTGGGAGTGAGTGGGAATCTTTGATTCATTTAATGTACCACTCCCTATTCTGGCAGTTTTTAGGGTTAGGGCTGAGGTGGCACGATTCTAGCAACTCTACTAATTGTAACCCTAGCCGTCTTTTGGACTGGGCTAGCTATAAAAGGGGGGGTCCCCCTCATTTGTAATACATTAGAACAGGAGATTAGAATCAGAATTGAGTTAGAGCTTAGAGGCTAGAGAGTAGAGCATTGTAGACATTTTGTTAGTGTGGAGAAGAAAGAAAGTTTTCCTTTTGAAAACTTTTGTGGAGATTGTTGTGTAATACTTTTCATGATAATAGATCTTTTCATTGATGGTGGAATTCGTCTTGTCATGAATAGCTAGCAAGGTCTCTACTTCTTTTCGAATCCAAGTAGTATAATTTCCATCCCATGCAAGTAGTTTACTTTGATGTGTGGTGTTTTTGTTGAGGTAGCTTCTTTCATTCCATACCACTAGCGGCTTGTTGATGATAAGTTCGCCTTGCGTGGTCGACTGGAAATTATCCTGAGTTTAACTTCGATTGTAATTTGTATACTTATATGCGGCGTTCTGATGGTGTATGTATGCTAAATTATGATTTGAACATCTTTTGCTATCCCTTTGAAGATTGCACTGATTTCGCTGAAGCTGTCCGATGTGAGGCTAGGTAAAATTTGTTTGAACTCTACCAAAATCAAGCCCCACATATCCTGCATTTAGAATAGAGTATAAGTTTCTTAGGCCCTATACTCTTTTACTTTCCGCATATTTCTGATTAGTTTTAGGAAAACAAACTATATTTCCAAATCATACACGCAAGAACCCCTTCAAAGCATACACCGACTGTTAACTGCAAGAAGTCTGAACAATTGCGTAAGTCCCCTCGTAAGAACACAGCAATACACATCAACCAACTGAGGGTATTCTAAGTATTCGGAACCTTGGAGTTGAACGTGCGAACTTTCTCGCAATCTTAGCGCACGGAATACTTTGATCAAGAGAGAACGGAGTAGCCTTCAAACTATTTTGTTCTTCAGCTGATTGGTGAGGTCACAAAAATCGCATCAATAGGTATGAATCCAACTACTTGAGAAAAATGTCCAAAAATTTAGGGAGAGCTAAGAAACTCAAGGCTAATGCTAAATAAAGTAGAACAAAGGCTTTCTAAAGAATCACCATCTAGTCAACAGGCATATCACTATCAAGAGAATGCTCCAAGAAAGGAGCACAAATGCTGAAAGGAAATGTAGTTAGAACAAAGGTTTATACTCTAAAAACAAGTTAAGTAGGATGATCATCGATGTTAATGCAAAAAGAAGCTCAATTTCATCAATGTCAAAACTAGAAGACCAATGGTTTTCTATCACAAAGTTCCCAATTGGACAAAGAAGGGGAAATGCCACAACCAATTATAATCAAACAAAGCAACATATGATAAAACTTACTCAAGTATCTCATAAAGGGTGGCAAACTTCCTAGAGGCAATGGTAGTCAACATTTGGTCCAACAACCTAACTATCAATGATGCTCCTTAAAAGCATAACTAACTACCACAGTACAATCATCTAGAGACCACTCATAAATGCTACAAAAGAGCAAAACTGACCATGTTGCACTAGACAAGGGAAGCTTCAATGATGCTCAAATAGAGCATAACCAAACTACCAATTGATGTTACCACTTTTTTACAAAACATCAAAACATAATGGAGAGGATCACCATCAAAAGTGGTGTTATAATGATGCCTATGATATGTATCCTACCAGGTGAATATAGGAATGTATTACAATAAATCCAAGAGGGTAGAGACACTCTAAATAATGGGAGGATTTCCATCAAAAGAATTATTACAAGGATGTATGTGATTTGTAGCCTACCAAGTGAGTATAGGAATGCATTACAATAAGCCAAGGATACCCGGGGACGCGTCCCCCCTCCAAAATACCTGTCCCTATCCCCAGGACGTCCCGAGTATCGAGGGACGGCATGGGGATTGCAGGGGACCGTCCCCCTTTTTTGAAAATTTGCCGGAAACGTCCCCAAAACGGGGGGACGTCGTTGACCCAATGGGGGATGGCTGACCGGTCCCAGGGACAGCAGGGGGACAGCTGAGCCATCCCCCGGCCATCTCCAGCATTTTGCAAGTTTAAAACATGAAAAAAAATAACATAAAATAAAAAAATAACACCCTTGCCTACGTGGCATGTGTGGGCCCAAGTGATTTTGACTCCTTTATGAAGGAAAAAGGGTCTCTCTAACCTCATTTTATGCATTTTGTTTGTTTGAGCAGCCAAGGGCTTGAGAGCAAAAGAAGTTGCAGCCATTGAAGGAGAAGGAGCAGCAGTTTGAAGGAGGAGAGGAGGTTGAAATAGTGTTGTTGGGAGTGCAAATCCACCAAAGAGGTATGCATTTCCTTTCCCTTTTTTTTCATTTTTTTGCAAAATTTGAAGCATACATTGTCTTATTTTTTTTATTTTTTTGAATTTTCAGTTTAAACTTGCATTCTAAAAATAAAAAACATGAGCAGCAGTGAGGGTAGGAGTGATAGTGAAGTTGAAATGCAAGCTAGAAGGGAAAGTGGTGGGGTGGTAGTAGAAGTAGAACTAGAGAGAAAATAAACCCTACCCAATGCCCTCCATCAACCAATACCAAAACCATGAAAGACTATGCAAGACACCCATTAGACAAAAAATAAACTATTCCTTCAATATGTGGCAGCCATGGGTAAAAAACAAAAAAATCAGGGGGAGTAGAGTTTGGTTTTTCCATGTTTGTGAAAAGGAGTTTAGGGGCAGCTACACAAGAGTTAGGTCTCATTTTTTGGGTGAGGTGGGCCATGGAGTTAGAGTGTGACCTACATTGACAGATGAGCTATTTGTAGAGTGCTAAAAATTTCAAATGGAGTATGATGGTGGAGTTCAAGGTGGGTCTCCTTCTTTCCCAAGTTCACAATCATCTATGCATACTCCTAGTCCTTCCATGGTTGGTAGTAGTGTTGTCTTAAGAGGAAAGAGGAAGGTGATTGGTAGTGATAAGGCAGCCTCAATTGGGTCCATGTTTCAAAACCAAGCACGAGAAACCACTGAATCCTCCATTGCCAAATTATTTTTTGCCCATGCCATTCTATTTCATGTGGCTCGTTC